>APFE031636719.1:38096-58478 GCA_000404065.3 Pinus taeda
CATGAAAGTGATGATAGCTAATGGTAAGAAGATTGAAAAGGTAGGGAAATGCCATAAAGTCAATTTGCAGATTCAAGAGTTTAAATTAGAGTCTCCGTTCTTCACGGTACCATTAGGAGGAGTAGATGTAGTCTTAGGCATCCAATGGCTACGAACTTTAGGTACTTATGCTGCCAACCATCAATTACAATTTATAAAATTCAAATGGGGAGGTCAGAAGTAAAAACTACAAGGATTCCAAGCACCAGAAAATCATGATGTATCATCATCTCAGATGATGAAGCTGAGTCGAAAAAGAGCACCTACTTATGCAGTACAATGTCATCAATTAGAAATGTTATCTGCAAATATGACCTGAGAAGAATCACCAGAAATACAAGATCTGATTCGGAAGCATGAAAAAGTATTTCAAGACCTACCTATGAAGATGCCGCCTAATAGGGAAATTGAGCATACAATAGAAGTCAAGGCAAGATCAGACCCTGTCAACATCAAGCCATACCGATATCCACATCACCAAAAAACAAAATTTGAGGATTAATCCAAGACCTTTTAAAATGTGCGACCTTGATCATCTCTAGAATATCTTGATCAAGTGGAAGGACTTACCCGAAGAAGACGCTTTTCTGGGGAGAATGGAATCATTCCTTTCAAACAACTCCGTGTCGTACTTATGCTTTGAGGACAAAGCATTCTTTCGAAGGAAGGCAATGTATGTAAAAAAATTAGTTAACTTAGGTTTATTATTTAATTTTAATTTTAATTAGACGAAAGGGCATGATCATAAGATCATGCCATTTCCCAAAGGGTGTCCGTGGCGGTATATAAGCCAGGTAATCCAGTGTAAATCATCATCATCTGTAATTTTCATCTTATTAATAAAATATTTATATATATTCTGTGTAACAGAAGATTTTTCTGTTCCATCTTCCTCACGATTCTGCTCTTCTCCCTTGAGGATAGATGCGGAGGGAACTGTGCTGAGACCAGATAGTTTGCTATATTAGCAAACCACAGAGAGAGTATTGAGATAGCAAACAGATGTTCATCTGGAATCTGGTCATCCACTATTCCTTCTCCACCTGCAAGCAAATCCAATCTAGACAAGAAGTCAGCAACAACATTTTCTTTACCTGGTTTGTCAACGATAGTCAAATCAAACTGCTACAACAAAAGTAACCATCTAATAATACGAGCATTCACATCAGGCTTGTTCATTAAATATCTAATTGCAGCATGGTCAGTATGTACAAATGTTTGATAGCCAGTGATGTCATGTCGGAACTTGTTCAGGGAATGGACCACGGCCAGGAATTTTTTCTCAGTTACCGTATAATTTATTTCAGCCTTGGATAAGTTTTTGCTGACAAAGTATATGGCATATGGAAGTTTTTCTTCAACTTGTCCTAAGGCTGCCCCTATGGCTTTGTTCGAGGCATCAGTGTGGATGTGGAAAGGTAGGGCCCAGTTTGGGCCTCTCAAAATTGGGGCAGACACCAACTTATCCTTCAACTCATTCAGAGCCCTGTGATAGTCGTCAGTCCATTTAAACTCAACATCTTCTGCTAAGAGGCCAAACAATGGCAAGGCTAGCTTACTGAAGTTTTTAATGAATATTCTATAATATCCCGCTAAGCCTAGGAAACTCCAAACATCTCTTACCTTCTGAGGAGGTGGAACCTTTTTTATGATAGCAATTTTATTAGGATCCACCTGTAATCCTTGGCGAGAAATGGTATGACCTAACACGGTCCCTTCAGTCATCAGGAATTCACATTTTTCAGGGCTGAGGGACAGGTTCATCTCAATGCACTTACTTAAAACTTTTCCCAGGTTGGACAAGGCTTCTTGGAAGCTAGACTCGTAAGGAGTAAAGTCATCCATATAGATTTCCACCGAATCATGAACCAGCTCGGCAAAGATGCTCAGTACAACTCTCTGGAAAGTGGCAGGGGCATTGCATAGCCCAAAGGGAAGGACTCAGTAGGCAAAGGTACCCCATGGACAAGTGAAGGTGGTCTTATCTTAGTCCTCCGGGCTGATTTGGATCTGATTATACCTGCTGAACCCATATAGGAAAGAGAAAAACTTCTTTCCTGCCAGTCCATCCAACACTTGATCTATGAAAGGCAAAGGGAAGTGGTCTTTCTTGGTGGCTTTGTTCAGTTCTCTATAGTCTACACAGATTCTCCACTTCCCATTTTTCTTAGGTACCAACACCAGAGGGGAACCCATTCGCTGTCCGAGATGGGGTAGATGAATCCTGCATCCAACAATTTTTGCACTTCTTTTTTAACAATGTCTTTAAGGGCTGGATTCATTCTCCTCTGAGGTTGCCTAACTGGTTTACAATCCTCTTTAATGTAAATATGATGGGTGCAGACCGAAGGATGGATTCCTTTCATTTCCTTGTAGCTCCAGGAAAAAGCCTCCAAATGGCGGTTCAAGAGGCTACATAGCTCCTTTTCCTGAGAGGGAGAGAGGGAGGAGCTGATATTTAAAGTTATTTATGGGCCAAACTCCACATTCTTAACTCTGGGAGAGGTCGGATTAGTCACACATAGGTCCACTATATCACTGGCTTGGGTATCTTCCACCAACTCTTCTAAGGATAGTGCACTGGGAGGAGGATTTTGGATTAAGTTCTCAATGAAATCATCCTCGGTTTGAGGACCTCCCCTGGTGGCCTCCACTATGCATAATGGTGCAGAGTAGACCTCATCCTCATCTCCTTCTTCCAACCAAAGGGGTAAGTCATGTTCTAGCAGAGGTTGGGCAGGAGGGTATAGGACTAGCTGTTTGGACATAGGCCCATTTTTGATGGTCATGCTTCCTGCTCGACAGCTGATGTAAGCATATGCAGTAGCTAGCCAAGGCCTTCCCAAAATGAGGGGATACCTAGTGAGTTTTGCCTTTGGCTGAAGGACCAAGAATTCCGAAGGGTACTCCCAAGTGTCAACAGAGACCAAGACATATTCCACAATCCCTTCGGGAGTCACAGTGGAGCGGTCTGCCAATTGTAGTACTGTCGAGGTCTTCCTTAATGAACTCTGAAGGTTGAGCTTAAGCATGGTGTCCCTGGTCATCACATTAATGGCGACCCCTAGATCAATCAAGGTGTGGGGTATGATGGTGCTATTGATGTGAACATCAACTACAGGACTCCCAGGGTCCAAATACTTTGGACAGATTACTTGCCCCAACATAAGATCGGACAGTTGTCCTATGACATTGATAGTTGAGGCATCTCTCTTTCACCTGCCTAGGTGCCTGAAACACTTCTCCTTAATCAATTTGTTGTATATTGGTACATCTTTTATGGCCTGGAGAAGTGGTATTTTCACACACAACTGCTTGAGTTCTCCCAGAAGCTCAGTCTCTTCTGGGTTGGTGTGTGGTTACTGTGATCGCTCACGAAAGGGTGGATGCTTGGGTTTCACTTTCCTGTTTCTCTTCCTCCTCCTCTAGGGGAGGAGGTTGGCACTCTGGAAGGACCTTCCCAGATCGCAAGTTGATCTCCTGGATCTCCGCAGCATAGGTAGGGCATGTTGTCTCCCCAGTATATACCTGCTGGGCCTGTCCGTTGTTGGGGTTCGGGTTCGGTTGAGCAGGCATTTGGGGTTGTCTTGGAGGAACAGGAGGTAATGGTTATGGTTGAGCTGGTGGTGGAGGAAAAATGGCAGGAGGAGGGTTGTATTGAGGCCTCCACCTCGGTTGAGGTGCATTCCACTGAGGCTATGGCTAGGCATGTGAGTGAAATGAATGAGGCGTAGGTTGAGTATGGTATGGAGATGGATAAGACCATAGAGGAGGTGCGGACCAGGAAGGATGAGAAGGGGGCCCCAAGAAGGTATAGGAGCAGATTGGTTGGGGTTATAATAAGCTTGGGATGTCCCTTGCATCCCTTGCTAGTAAGGTCTAGGCCCATGTGGCCTCCTTTGGTTGAGGAAGTAGAGAGGTTCAGTAGCCGCCTCAGTCCCTAGGTACATGGCTTTAAATCTAGGAAAGGTAGGGCATTGGTTGGTGGGGTGGTCTTCCTCAAAAACGAAACATATCTCTACTGAGTGCAATGGGCACTCATTCTTAGGATGCTTCCTCATGCATCTAGGACAAAAAATGGCCAAAGCCCTCTTAGCTTCCTCTTTCTTTTGCTGAATTCGGAAGGTATCAAGTTGCATGGCAATAGTCTATCTCATTTTGCTCTTAAGGTCTTCCATCTGGTTAGCAAACTCATGCTTGGAGAAAGAGGTACTAGCTGAGAGATGATTCCCCCTACCTCTCTTCTGGGCCACCCTAGAATGGCTTCTAAACATGGTATTTATGTCCTCATAAGGTAGTTGGTAGATGTCTCCTCCAGCTAGCAGGTTAAGGGTGTCTAGAAGGTCTTCAGGGACTCCTCGAAGCAGAACTAGCTTAAGAGATTCTGGGTCAAGTGTGCACCTGGCCCATTTATAGCTGAGTTGGAACCTTTCCTCATAGTCTTCCAAAGATTCATCGCTGCCCATGGTCATTCGAAAGATTTCTCCCTTAGTTTCCTTGGACCTACAGTAGTCTCTGTACTTGGCGTTGAAAGCTTGCTGCATTTGAGCCCAAGTGGTGATACTGTTTCCAGGTAACCCCATGAACCAGCGTAATGCTACGTCCTTGAGGGTAGAGGGAAAGAGTTTTATCTTTTTCTCATCCTCAGCATAGTCATAAGTTCGACAAAGGACAACAAACTCAAACAGGAAGGTATCAGGGTCCTCAGTAGTCAGACCATGGAAGTGAGGTAGAGTAGAGGGACTTATGTTTTTCATTTTCATGTCTCCATTGGTCTCTCGGATGGGAAAGGCACCCTCTGTTCTCTCGTCTTCTCTTCTACCGTTTCAGTTTTCAGCCATGGCTTCAGATGGAGTGTTCCCTAACTCTTCTTCTGCTATAGGATCTTCGTATATCTCAGTAGGTTCACCTATAGGTTCTTCTGGCTCATCGTCATCAGAGAAGAGAGAAGGTTGACTCAATGATGTGGTGGGGTTGTTGGGTAAGAATTTTCTAGTTTTATCTCTGTTCCTACAAGGCATGAAATGGAAAGACTTTTTTCTTGCTTTTGTTTTTTTCTTTGCTGGTACCTGCAAAACTCAAATAGATTGAACTGCAACTAACTATCTTGCTAGAATGAAAATGCGGAATTGAAATGAAAGCAGGAAAGGACTAATCTATTTTTCTCAAATGAACTTGCAAGAATGGAATGCTAATCTATGCTTGCAGAATTGAAATTGCGGAATTGAAATGCTAATCTACGCTTGTAGAATTGAAATGTTAACCTATGAAAGTAGGAAATGTCTACTTTACTTTTGTGGAAAGAAAATTGCGAAATGGAAATGAAATAAACTACTTAGCAAAAGGTTGTAGGAGAAAATAGAAGAAAAGAAACAATCACCAATACTCTGACGCTTCCCCGACAATGGCACCAAAAAGATGGTGGGCTCCAGTATTGCAGCAATAATGCTGCAACTCCCGGGGCTCCCTTCTTTACTTTTATCAACCCGGTTGTTCGTAACAAACTTGGAAGCAACGGTGCTGTATGCACAAGAACTAGATCTTGCCACAGCTATCACTTGGTCAGCTGGCACAAGTCCGCTAGGGGGTTTATCCAACTTCTATGAACCCTTAGAAGAAGCTTCTAATTGATGGATGAAAGCTAACTCAAAGGAAGCTAATCTACTTGCAAAAAGAGATTGAAGAACTGAAGGAAAGCGCAAACCCTAGCCAACCTTAACTCTACCAGCTAGTCCTACTGATGCAAAGATGAGAGTGCAAACTACTGAAAGAGATGCCATTACTTCTATGAAGGTAAAATACATGTGTTTAGACTACCTTTCTCCTAAGAAAGTATCTTTTTGTATTTTTGATTAAGTTGTCAATTTTCTCATGCATATGCTTGAACTGTGCTTTACTGTGCAGGGGTGGATCAAGGAAGAGAAATGCTTGGAAAAGGTTGGAAGGGGTTCAGAGAGGGTCTAAGGAGTCCCTAACACTCTTCCAGAGAGTTCCACAAAGTTTGGCTATCAATAAGCCTCATTTGTGAGCTTCTATAGGAAGTCTGCAGGGGTTCTACAGGATGTTTCAGAATTTCTACAGGATGTTTGGAAATTGGTTTTTAGGGGATGGATGAGTGAGGGAAGGTGCATGGATGGACCTGGAGGTAGGATAGGGGTCTAAAATGGCCTAAGGACTAGTGGATAGAGCGGTGAAGAGGTGTAGAAGGCTGAATTGGCTTGAAGAAGGCTAAGGCAATGATGAGCAAGAAGTTAGGGTTACGTGGACAAAAAGGATAGATGGGAGATGAGAAACTTAGCTAAGAGACATAATAGGTGGCTCAGATGATACTTTGGGTGGATGAAAGAATGGAAGAGATCCCCTGCACGGTGTACCTCGATCAAATCAACAAAGGCTTGCAAATGATCAAATCTTGAATTAATCTAGTCTAACCATCAACAACATAAATGAACAACAGCTTTATTTGGGAAGATAACCTTGTACATCAACTATGCAAAGAAACATTTCAAATGTCCAAACCCATGATTAATCTCTGCAAATGAAAAAAGTACACTAAGGATTGCATGGTCAAGCAAACTAGTGTTTTTGTTGAGGCAACACTGTTTCTTCAATTCCAACCCCTAATCCAATAAGGGTGAGGTGAAACCGGGAGTGTGGTTGTCCCTTTTCTTTGAGGTTTTTTCTGTTATTATCCTACCAAAGCATCCGAAGCAATGTCATTCATAGACAGTGATCTATTCAAGCAACATAACTAAATCTTTATAACAGAAATACATTCAAATGCATAAAGGAAAACAATGATACATAAAGGAAACGTAATAGTACAGAAAGGAGGCCCTAGGCTCTCAGGTTGGGCCCAACCCTGAGAGCTATGGCTCCTATGAAAAACTCAGATTTGATAGGAAACCAAACTTCTGCTCATTATCCAAAAATAATCATAAGAGTGATGCCAAAAATGGCTACAAAAGAACAAAATAGGATTGGCAGCACTGAGGTGCAAAATACACAATAGTTTCAAAAGTCCCTTACGAAGGCTGAGGCCTCAACATTTATACATCATGAGGGACCTAGCTGGCCTCCTCAATCTTGGAACTCAGCTGTCCAAACTGTGAGTTAGACAGTCCCTTCTAAATCCTACTTGGCTGCCTCCTAGATTCGATTTTGTTGGTCTTTGGAGCTCGGAGTTGGGGGTGAAGATCCCGAGGAAGGTTTATTTAATGCCATAGACAACCCCCCTACGAATCCTCACCTTAGGCTTGGCTGTCTTATAGCCCATGATTGCTTGACTTTGCTCCAATATGTGTCAAAAAACATGAAATAAGCACGTGCTAGCCACCTAGGAAAAGTGACTTCCCTTATTCGTACAAATGAGATAAACATACCGAAAATAATGCATAAACTATGGAAAATGAAGGATTTGAACAAGCACTGAACAAGGATGATTAGGCCAAATGAGCCCAACAAGTTACCAATTTTGGGACTCATCAACTAGCAATGGGTCAACTACTTTTATGAGTCATATTTTTGTGGACTCACCTTATTCTTTGAGTAGGGATGGGGGCACAAGTCCTATCTCTCTGGGGAAAGAGTCATTAACCTCTATAAATCATGTTGGGGTCTCTCTGCAAACCACTGCTCGCCATGTTGGTGGAATGGTTGTTGATAAGAAACCTAGGCGTGAAAGTTTTAAACCTAAGTTCCCTTGTAAGATATACAAGGGATACCATCTTACTCATTTGTGCCCTGGTATTGCAGAGGTACAAAGGATATGGTCCGAGTCTGAAAGTTCTTCTACTCATAAATCTGATATGGTTTCTTAATAGTCTCTTCAACCATTGGTTGATAATGTGGTTGATCTAGTGCAATATCTGGCTGATTAGATTCCTCTTATGGGGGGTGAAGTGCCTAACAATAGAGTCTATTTGTTTTCTAGTACAGATTCTTCTGGTATAGAGGGCATTCTGGTTTCTTCGAATGGTCCCCCTCCAAGTTCTAGGAGTGTCTCCTTTGATTGGGATAGGCTTGTCGAGCGACGTCTTCCTTCTACTACACCTTTCCAAATAAAGGTTAGAGTTAATTCCACAAATGTCTATCGATGTATGGTGGATGAAGGATCTTCTGCAAGTATTATATCCTCCTTGACTTGGAAAGCTTTGGGTTCTCCAAAGTTGTTGATAGCTGAGAGTCAGTTGTTAGCTTATGATAGAAGACTTGCTGAATCTATGGGTGTTCTTTATCAATCGCCTATTACTTTATGTGGGAAGACTATCTTAATCGATATGAAGGTGGTTGATCACCCTTTAGACTTTAATATGCTACTTGGGCATGATTATGTCTATGCAATGAATTCTGGTGTGTCTTCACTCTTTCGAGTGATGTGTTTTCCTCATAAAGGGAATGTTGTCACTATTGATCAGCTTGCATCTAATAATCACCACCCTAATTCGAATTTACCGTAGAATACCGATTGGTTTGTTCCAAGTGTTCAATTAGAATCTACCTCACCACAGGTGAATTATGTGGCATTGAATCCTCAATGTTGAATTGCTTTATAGAAGGATCCTTTGACCTATTATTCTCCTTCTTCGGACTTGGTCGTAGCAGTTGACCGAGAGATTCTTCCTATAGGGACATGGGACCACTTAATTCCCTCTTTTGATCCTTGTATTTCTCATGATTTCCTGGAATTTGATTTTCCTTCACAGGAGGAACTCTTTGAAGCCATGAGTTTTTGACTACCAAAGGAATCCTTGGCCTAAGGCCTACAAGGGGTTTATCCAAAAGAACTATTATGTGTAAGCCGCAAGGCTGCGTGGTTCCCTGTACCATATTGTACATGTAAGGTATGTATTTTCAAGTTTTGTATTCTATAACACGAGATTTTATATGAAGTTTACATGTGGGATGTATTAACTTCTTGTCTAGTGTTCTTATTTATGTCTATAGAACTTGGAAGATTTCTCCTTTGGAAATTTGTATGGTTGATTCGCTCTGATAGGTATTGGTTCTCAAAACTGGCATATAGTTTAGGTTTTTCACCTGCATTGTGCATTTATTAGTTTCCTTTCCCATTTTTGCCTTATAATCAACCCAACCAAGATATGATGTAGCACATTCTCTTTGCTTAGAAGTGTCATGACTTGTGTGGTAGAGCCTACCTTATCATGGGCACCCTAGATAGTACCTTCTTGTCACTTGGCACCCATGCTGAATTGTTGTTCTTAGGCTGGGGATTCCTCTTTAGTCTCGCCATGACTTATACGTTGAAGACAACAAGGTACTACCTAGGGCCTTATACTCTAGAGGATCCTTTGTGTTGAGTTGTATTGTTGCATTGCATTTTGACTATTTGCACCTTTTTGGCTTTGAGCCGGCTTCACTTGGACTCGTGTTTAAGCCACTTATTTGACCATGTCTTTTGCAAAATCAACCATGTAATCACTTAGCTTCTGTAACTTGACGCATCCTTTTACCCATGGAAAGAGCATCCCTTTGAGTGTCCTTGACTAGTTTCGCCTCCCTGCATTGAGCATAGAAATGTTCCCCTCCCAGGAACTAGATCATCTGTTTCTCTGACACTCGTTATTTCCACTATAATATAGCATTCTTTTATTCCTTTTCCAGCTTAAAGATAAGGACAAAAAAATTATATATTCCAAAAAGAGCAGGAATGGGACAACATTTCCATATTTTGTTGGCAGCTAGAGTTAGTCGTGTCGCCCTTGAATAAAGCACTCAAAATAAAGTCTCTCCTCCATTTGGTCAGGATTTAGTTTGACTTAGGTATGCCTTAACCTTGTTATTGAGTCAGTACTCCTCTAATTGGTTACCTCTTCCAATCATATGGAGAGTTTTTTCATGCCTCCTGCATGACAAACTTATATAGAGTTATCATATGCTGCCTTATAGTCATCATTGAGTCATGCTTTTGTGTAAGGCAAGTAAGCCTGATTCGGCCTCTCTGCATTGTCTCTTGACCTATTTTTCAGTTGGCCATCCCTAGTTGTTAGTTTCATGTTTGTCATCACATAAGTTATATTGGTCCTTTTCTCATGCCAGTTTGAGAAGGTCTCCATTGACTTCTTGTTGGCAGGTCTTGTCCTTATCGACGATGACATATTTCTCTGAAGGCAGGATTAGAACCACACCTTGGCCCTATTTTCATTATTGATAGCTCACCTTGTGCTCAACATCAATCAATATCATGGGTCTTTGACTAAGTGGTTTCCCTTGTGTTCGACATCAGCTTTCATTATCACACATTGGGATTCGTTCAGTAACTTGGTTTCCATTTGACCATATTGGTGGATTCCTCGCCTCTGTGTCAACTTTCATTATTGGTTGGTTCAGAGGGTTTCTATTATGCACTAGTTACATCTTCTATACACCGAAAACATGTTTCGGTTGGGTTACTACATCTTTTTCGTTTGATTCCTTCCACATTATTGGCCTATAGGTTACACTCGCGTTAGATTGATGAAGGATGCCTTAATGCCTTCCTACTAGTGGATCTTTTCCTATTGATTACAACTCATTTGCTCTTGGACAAATATCTAGAGTCTATTTGCCCATAACTTGTGGTTTGCAGTCAATAGTGGTAGATTCCTTCACTATCAATAGTGGGAAATGATCAGTTTCCGTTGATTGATAGATTCTTCCAGGTGTTCGACTTCAGATCATTTATTCACACTTGTTAGATTGGACTGGGTACCTTGACTCTCATTTTCATTATCATTGAGTAGTGCCATGTTTGTTAACAATATACATCAATGACCAGTAATCAAATGATTTCTCACGTGGCTGACCTTAGATCATTTTTTCCCATTGTGTAGAAATGTACCACGGCAGTCAGTGAAGACCTCGAGTTGCATCAACATGTTTTGGTTCACTTGTAAATTGCTCCTATTGCTGCTAGCTGACACCATCCACCATATATGTTTTAGTTCTTCACAGTGACATCTTATATGCTGACATCCAAGTTGTGATGTATTATCATTTTATTCCATCATGTTCATTTGGTACTATTGGGATCAGTTTTTGACATTAGTGATCAACTTCATCCTTCAGCATCATTGATCGTCTTCCTATATGTGATTTTCACACATGTACTTTTTCGGTCATGATCATATGACCCATTATGTACTTTTAGTTCTTTATACTTGTATACATATTAGATCCGCTTGTACTTGATATGCAGACATGCTTTAATTTCTCTAAGAATGGGTATGTCTGCCTCAGATAACATTTTCTTTCTGATCCCTTTTGATGGCTTGGCAGGATGAATTTTGGTGAAGTCCTTCTCAGTTTCGACAAGATTATTTCCATACACTTAATACATTTCAGCCATCATGTACCCCTTCTGACCTCATATATTAGGGGGAATCGGTTATAGCAACATTCACCACCCTTAGTATTTGTGATGCTTGTTTTATGGCATAGGGCAACCCCTCCTTCCAGACTTTGTCCAAATATATTAAAAGCAATGTTTTATTCCTTGTACACTACTTTGCTCTGAGATAAAAGCATGTACATGCGGGTCAGTCAATACCCAACCCGCGTATATGTGTTAAAACACTTAAAAAGTTATATTTCCTTAATTATGGGTGGAGTTCATGGGTTTTACCTATTGATTACCTCCTATTGCCCACGGCCCAACTGTTTCCCAACTAAAAAACTAATTGGGAGAAGTATAAATAGAATTCTATGGGAAGGCCTAAAGGAGGAGAAGAGATAGAGTTATTATACTGAGATTATTCCTGAATGAGTCTGATGAATCCCGGTGCCTCATGCACTTCCCCAAGCTTCAGGAAACCCTTGTTTCCTTGATTATAGATATTCTCCCTCTTACTTGAGATATCATGGTGTTGGTTATGGAAGAAGATTATTGAAGGCTAGGATAGGATGAATCCGAAGGACAGTTCCTCATGGAGCCAGAAGAAGAAGAATCAGGTGAATTCTCTCCATGTTATTTATAGCTTACTGCAATAAAAGAAATGTTGTCTTGTTTCCGAAATTAACTTTGTTTATGCACCAAATTATGTTTTAATTCATATATTAATGTTGTTTTTATGTATGATCAATCATTCGTTTATATGATATAAAGTCAAATTTCATGAATATGCCTTACTTCTACACTCCTATGTATATTCGAATTGAATGATTTTCAGGTTTGAAGAAAATCAGGAGTTGTATAGGATCTCAACCCTGCGGGACCTACTCGAATGAAGGAAATCCAAGTATGGTTGCTCTTACAGAGTTTCATTATATAAGCATTTTTCTTGAGTTGTATGAGTGTTTCTTGTTGTAGTTTGCTTCTGCTTTATTGGAGTTCTAACGCAAAGCCCTAGGGTACTTATTCTTGAAACACAAAGTGGGTAGTACAGTATCATCTTGACTACGTTGTGCGTAGAGGTAAGTAAGATGTCCTTGTTGGTAGTAGGGGTGTGACTGGTCTATTGTTGAATGTTAGTTTTGTTGTGCTAATTTCAACCTCAGATTTATAAACAAATGCTTGTTAATTGCTTCATGTGGATGGTTCTCTTATGGCGTTTGTGATTGGAAACATGGAAATTTTATCAAGTTTTATGTGAAATACATGAGAAAAATAACATCAAAAACAAGAGTTGAACAACAGGAATGAAAAGTATATCAAACCATCAACATAACACTTAACATAGTGTTTTGATGAAGGAGTTCACCCCTCCTCAGCTACATCTCCTTGGTCTAGCTTCCATGGCTTAGGCCTTTGTATTAGCTCAATATGGAAAGAGTGTTGTTTATAAACCTCCATTGCTCCTAAAACATGCTTCAATGTCTTCAGAATGCTCATATTAGCTAGGAACACCTTTTTCTGAGCTCAATTTCATCGAATTTTGCTCTAGTTGTGGTCAAAACAATTTTCCCTAGGAAAACTCTTCTAAAACTGGAGGAACTCCAGTTAATCCCACTATTTTTGGAGTTAGGGCCAAAATTGGTGGGTTCTGCCAAAAGTTCGCCACGTTAAACTCAAGTTTAATTAATGTTAAGTGGAGTTTAATTAAGAATAAACCAAGGATTAGCACATTAAGCACACAGTTAAGGGCTAACCGTTAGCCTTAACGCTAGCGATCTTCATGAGTGGGAACATGATGTGGTTAGGGGACAGTTAGCACAATATCTGCATGGTTTCATAACCGTTGACTTGGCAGTTTACAAGATTGCAGGCACATGTCATTGAATGTAGTGGTTGTGGTCTCCGTAGCTGATGACGGCTTTTGCTAACTGTTAACATTGGCAATTACATTATGTGTGTTGACATGGAGGGGGCTAGCCTGTAGGTTTTAACCCCATACAGAAATTACCTACATACAAATTCTAAATCACAGGAAAAAAAAAATGCGAGAGCATAACACATAAAACACATATACACAGAGATTTCCCACTGGATCCCAAAACCGGGACTACTAGCTTGATTTTTTCATTATGTTCCTTTCAATGTTACAATACATATTTATACATGTCGAAGCATCCAATACCATGGATCGAAAACCATCGCGTCCAAAACCATGGACCGAAAACCGTCGCATCCAAAAAACATGTGCGAAAATCATGCACAAAACCATAGGTGGGTCCGCCCAACCTAACATAGGGTTCAAAACCAAATTTTTCTGAGGTGCTGCCCCGGACCCCATAAAGTGGGGTTATGGGTACCCCTCAAACCCCCTGTTAACAATCTGGAAAGAATATAACACAACCCAACATAGCCCGTGGGGTGGCTCCCTCTTAACCCCCAAATTCTAAACCATTACAATTCAAATATGTGTGGAAGTCATTATATGTTAAGTTGGAATCTGGCGGTGGAACAGTACGTTATGAGGTTAGTATGGTGTAGGTCCCGAGTTGTACCCTCAAACCTTCCACAAAATTTTGCTAACTACACACTGAGCCGACCTTTGGGGAGGGACACATGGCGGCTTCTGGGCTTGCCACTTGTCCCCTCATTGGTCCACTTGAAATGATTGTAAATGGTCCATGTCACCAACCTGTCGACAAATAGAAAAATGACACTTGTCAAAACCTTACTGGATGTTGACCATCCATTGAACTTACCCAATCATTTTCCACATCAGCAGTACAGACTGCTGATTGGGCAGTGATTATAATTTTTTTTTGCAAAATTTCTTTTTTTTTGGAAAAGTGGACATAACTCAATATCTTCCTCATAAAAACTCAGTTTTCAGTGAAACGAGTTACGTTGCGATCATTTCACTGAGGCGAATGTGGTCATTTAGGTTCTGAGCCATTCCAAGAACATTTATTTTTGAGCTAAATATTGAGCACTCGATCATTCCTCCCCACTGGAAGCATTTTGGACCCAAAAAGATATTATCAATTGTTCAGTAGGTGAGGGTACAACTCCCACACCTTCTCGATCTACAACCATTTGGATTTACAAGTCCTTTTTCCCTTGAGTCCCACTCTAAGGTATTCAACATTCCCTCTCTTTGAAGTCCTGGTTCTTCTGTCAAGTATGAGGTCTTGATGAAGTTCATCAAGATATTATGGAGATAAATCATTTATTGATGGAAACTTAACATGCTCTCCTTGATCATCAATCATAGGATGCTCAAAAAATCTCAAATTATCAACATTAACAACAGAGCATATTTGCATATAATGAGGCAAATCTAGCTTAAATGCATTATTACCAATCTTTTCCAGAATTTTGAAAGGACCATAACAAATTGGATTAAGCTTATTACCTTCGCCTTGAAGTCTCTCTTTGCTAATATATAACCAAACTTCATATCCAAATTGAAAATTTTTATCAACCCGATGTTTTTCATGGATTGCCTTGTAGCTACTTTGACTCTTTTCTAGTTGTTCCTGCACTGTGTGATGTATCAACTAAATTTGCTCTATGAACTTGCTTGCCTTATCGATGTCATTGTGACCATCGATGGCGACATCTTTCTCAAAGACGAATTTCAGTGGCAATCTTGGCATGCACCGAAAGCATTCCTCAAATGGCGATGTGTTTGTGGAATAATGCTTTTCCCTGTAGTATGCATGTTGTATGTAATGCAATTGTTCATCCCACAACTTGGGATGTTTGCTACAATATCCTCTAAAAAGATGGATGACTGTCTTGTTGACCACCTCGGTTTGTCCATCTATTTGCAGATGAAAGGTTGTACTCTTCTTCAACTTTGTGTCCATCATATCCCACAAATTTGACCAAAAATTCCAAACAAATTGAGAATCTCGATCACTTACAATGGAAGTAGGAAGACCAAAATGAACCCAAATGTTTTAGAAGAAAAGATGAGTTGTTTGTTCAACTGTAATTTGGTTTTTACATGGTGTTAATGTAGACATTTTTTTGAACCTGTCTACAACTACATACAAGTAATCATGAACTTTCCTTGACAATGGAAGACCTCCTACAACATCCATTGAGATACTCTCCCATGGACGTGAAGGTACCAGAAGTGGAGAGTACAATCCTAGTTTCCTATTGCTAGGCTTACATGTTGCACACAAAGAACATCCTCTAATGAAATGAGATACATTATCAAACATGTGTGGCCAATAACAATACCTTTGGAGATTCACTACTCTCTTGCCTACACCAAAGTGTCCAACAATCAATGAAGTGTGCGCCTCCCTTATGATACAGTTTCTTTCTCCTTGCGGAATACATAACTTGTTCAAGTGATACAAAAAACTTTTATGTACATGGTAATCCAACTCTTCAATTTGGTCTCCTTGACTCAAGTTTGCATACACCTCTTGAAATTCATTATCATATGCATATTTATCAATGTAACTTTCATGCAAAATAGAATTATTCTTGAGTAAAATAGATGAATTTACAAAAGGCCTAGAAACCATATCAGCTACTTTATTGTAGATTCCCTTTTTTTACTTGATAACCAAATGAGACTGTTGTAGAAAACCCATCCATCTAAAGTGTCATGATTTTTGCAACTTTGACTGTGACTGTAAGTACTGCAATGGTTGATGGACAATATGGATAATGGTTTCCTTCCCCATCAAGTAGTGTTTCCATTTTTTGACACTTTGTAGCAATGTGTAAAGTTCTCTGTCATAAGTGGGATAGTTATAAGTCACAACTCCATTAAAAATTTTAGAATGGAATGAAATGGGCTTACCATGCTGCATAAGAATTTCTCCCATGGCATAATCACTAGCATATATTTGAATCTCAAATGGCTATCTAAGATCCTGAAGAGCCAATACTAGTGTTGAATTGATATTTTTCTTTAAAGCATGAAATGATTTCTGTTGTACATCTCCCCAATGGAAGACTTCCCTAACACTAGTCAATGCATGTAATGGAGCTGCAATGGAAGAAAAATTAGCAATAATTTCTTCCAACATTGTGTTGGACCTAGAAAGCTTCTTATCTCTGTAACTATATTGGGCTTGGGCCAATTAAAAATGACCTCAACCTTAGAGGGGTCTATCTTCAGCTCACCTCCTCCAACAATGTGTCCCAAATACACTAAATAAGTCTTGCCAAATTCACTCTTTGGCATCTTTAAAAACAATTGTTCTTTTCTCAAGACATCAAGTACTTTGTTCACATGCATGACATGTTCATCTCTAGCTATTGTGAATATGAGAATATCATCTAAGTAAATAATGACAAAGTCATCTAGAAATGGTGTCAATACATCATTCATAACTCTCATGAAAGTAGATGGAGCATTTGTAAGTCTGAAAGGCATAATAAGCCACACAAATAATCCTTGTTTAGTTTTAAATGTGGTTTTCCAAATGTCCTCTTCAACTATTCTAACTTGATTATAACCACTTCATAAGTCTAACTTAGTGAAATACTTTTAATACCTCAACCGATCAAGATAATCATCAATTTTTGGGAGTGGATAATGATTATTTACCGTGATTTTTTTTCAGTGCACAAAAATCCACAAACATGCACCACGTTCTCTCCTTTTTTTGCACCAAGAGAATGGGTGAACCACATGGAAAAGTAGATGGGCGTATGATACCTTTGTTCAATAATTCTTAAATTTGCTTCTTGATTTCCTTACTCTCCATAATCGACATGTGATACATGCCTATTTTTGGAGGTATAACATCCTACTACAACTGTATCTCATTCTGAATTCCCCTCTTGGGAGGTAACCCCTTTGGTTCCTGAAACATCTCGCCATGATTGCTTGCCACATCAAACAAATCAGATTTCAATTTGTCATCACAACCTTTAAAATATTCGTAATCAATATCATTCCTTTTCTTGATCATGAGAAGCACAAATTTTTTTGTTGCATTTACTATTCTCTTCATCTGCCCTGCATTAACCAAAGAAATAATTAACTTTTTGCGATGGGCTCTCACAATGGACTCCACCCCTTTCTTGAGCAATAAATATTTGTTCCCATGGTGATAAAATATTTCTTTCCTATCATACAAATAAGGAATACCCAAAATTACTCCTGATATATCAAGTGAAACTACATCTAACTCAACTTCATCTATGAACTTTTCATTAATTGGAAACTTGAATAAGCACTCATTTGCAACCTGTAAATTTTCATTTTTGACTATCTAACCCAATGGATATGGTTTATGATGAGGTATAGTTTCAAGGTTAAGATTTTTGACCAAGTCTTCTGAAATTAAGTTTGATTGTGACCCACTATCAAATAATGCATCAATCTTTGTATGATTTGAAATTACCCTTACATGGAATAGTTCTATTCTTGATTCTTCATTTGGAGTGTTTTTCTGACTATGTGAGGAACTATTGCTTGCAACAACTTCTTTTCCTTTTATGACCATGGCTGAAATCTTTGTCTCATCACCAGAATCTAACCCAAGATAATGTTGTGTGGTAGCAGTTGTCTTTTGTTTTCCCTTATTTTTTTGTTTCTTAAGCCTTAGTTCGGGCTGTAATTTCCAACAATAGGCTTCATCATGCTGAGCTTTGGAACCATGTTGGCATATGGTTTTCTCCCCTTATTTCTTCACACTTTCATTCTTCTTTCTCTTCCAGTTTCCTCCCTTCACTTTCTCATTACCCTTGAATGGGTTCTTCTTATTACCCTCTTCATGAATGTTCTTTCCTCTTGCTTCAAGGTGTGTGGCTTGCACACATACCTCATCCAAATTGTTTGAATTGAACACAAGGATAGTATGTTTTAAATAGGAATGTAAACCCCCAATATATTTCAACAATGTATTTTGGGAATTCAAGTTTACTCCTAACAACAAAGCGCTCTTTCTAAACTCATGGGTATAGTCTTGGACTATTTGGCCCTTGAGCTGCCTAAAACTCTTCCAACTCATAATGGATTTTTTCATATAGGCTAACTAGTAAAAATGTCTTCTAATTGCAGAAAAAAATTCAACTCAAGAAATGGATACCTTACCATGAATTCACATTTCCCCTTGAGTCTTTGATTCCCACCAGACTAATGCTTCTCCTTCTAGCCTCAATGAAGCCAACTGGATCTTTATGTCATCTTATTGAAGGTACTGAATTCTGTAGTAAGATTCCAATTGTCGAATGCAATTATCTAATCTTTCTACATTCACTTCACCATTGCACATGGGAAGTTCAAACTTAATGTCCAATTTGAGTAAGGGAGTTGTTACACTGAAATTTGTCACCATGACTATCTGCAGTTAATATGGCTCCATCAATAGTCATATTATCCTCCTTGTCAAGCCTTATACCTCTGCTCTCCATGTCAAACTTCAAAAAAGAGAGAAAGTCATTAAAAATTATGTTTATCTCTGGGTACGCAGGTTCTCTCTACCTTGCCTGCGTGTACGCATCCCAAGCTCATTGTACCTGCGTACTTGTACGCTCTGTAAGTCAAGGGATGGGTGCGTACTCCTGTAAAGGTCAAAATGCGCGAGTTTCATCTTAGAAAAGTTACTTGTGGTCACTTCTAGAGCATTCTAGAAGAGTGTTTGACGTGTATTGAGCGCCTCCAAATGGTTCATGCATCCCTATGAAAGAGGAACTTATCCCATCAAGAGAGGAGCTACCCCATCCAAAAGAGGGGAGTATTCCATTGATGTTGGACCTGATTAACTTCCTCTAGAACACTATAAATACAGGCATTGGGCCAGAGGAGGGGAGGTTGAAAGCTGAACATTCCAAAGGGTAGATGCTGCTGGAATTAGGACTTCCTTGTAGAAGCTTGTGAGGAGAGATTACCATCCTTTCTTGTTTCATTTGGGAGTGGGTGAGCTTATCAAAGTAAAGGAAAACTCTTGCTGGACCCTGGGAGGAACTTGCACAACACCAAGGCTCAGGTTGTAATGGTTTCTTTTGTTTCCTATTAATACAAATAAGTCCATTCTTCTCAACAATTTGTTATTAATGAGTTTTTTCATATACTCCTTGGTCTATATGTTGAATATGTTTTATTTTATGGGATATTCAGGTGCTATGTAATCGTTTGATTGTTAGTGAATGCACATTTCGAAGTGAAGGAGTAGCTCATTCGGATCGATGAGGCTGGACTACTACAACAACGTTGGACTACAGGTAGGATCTAAAACACTTGACTTCTCTTGTGATAAATGCATGTTTAGAGAAGGATTGCTCTTAATTGTCTTGTTTTGTCATAGAAAGTCTTAGGCTTCTAGGGAGGTTGGTTTTTTCCGCAAGATTAAACTCTTTCTGCATGACAAATGGCGACTCCGCTGAGCGGAATCATTGATGTATTGTTTATATTTTCCTGATGACACTTTGATCTGAAAAGAGTCATTTATTTTTTTGGTTTTGACGTTTGACTGTGTATTTGGGTGGGCTAGCTTAGAGTTAAGTTAGAATTTAGTTTTTCTTAATTTTTCAGTAGTACGCACCCTCTGAGTTGAGCATAGTGCATACCTATACGCACTGTAGCTTTGTACACAGATCGTGCACGCACCTCTGCAAACAGGCTGCCTGCGTACCCTGTCAAAAATTGAGAAATTTCCATTTTTTCCATTTTTCCCTTATATTTTTCATTTCATTAGTTTTTACTGCCCAGATCCACTGGTTATATGTCAAAGATCTTCACCTGAACTTGTTTCGTTAACGTCAAGAGTTTTAGTGAAATTCATAGAAATTCTAGCCTTAGGGTTTGATTTTTGCATTGGTCCTGTAGTGACTTTGACTTTAGAAGTTGTGAAACCTTGGATCTCTCTGGTTTTGTCAGTATTCTTAGGAGTCAGACCTATCGTAAAGTCTACCTGTGTGAGCAACCTACCTTTGTGTTATCTCTTTGCGGAATTTCAAAGTAGCTTGTTGATTGAAGTTGTGAATTTCATTCTTAAGAAAAGAACAAAAGAGTTTGATTTTTGTTTTTGATTGGT
>APFE031636729.1:491-36852 GCA_000404065.3 Pinus taeda
TATACCTGGGGGAACAATCTACGATCCGATACGCACGCAAGGGCAGAGTAGCAAGCTCAATCCCCTTGAAGGCTCCTCAAAATAAACCGAGGTTTACCAACAAGTGACCCCAGGCTCCTCGACAATAATCCGAGGTTTACCGTTTGTAATACGTGAATATCTCGCGTCTTTCCCAATGAGGAAGGATTGATTCCCACATTGGTTCGGACACGATCTCGTGCTTCTCCTTTAAGAGGAGCTTTCCCAGAGTATAAATGCAACAATTGGATTTCTTCTACCGCAAGATAAAGCTACTTGTTTGTTTTACTTATCTTGGAGAGTTAATTACTCCCTACTCCAAGATACTAGCCTAAGCTATATTGGTGTATCAGAGCCCTAGAAACAAAACATTTGCTAGATTGATTTTATATTAAGCGTGATTTTTAGTGGTTTTTGATTAAGTCAAAAGGTGATGGAGATGAAACTTATGGTGTAAAGACTCGACACAAAAACACTACAAAAATGCACTTAAGATGACTAACTAATCTTTTCTCTTCAATGAAGTTCTAGCTAAGAAAGAGTTGGAGGATGCAAATACTTAAAACACAAATCTTTCTTTAATGATCAAATCAAAAGAAGAGTATTCGTTTCAATGCACTCAAAAACGAGACAACCAATTATTTTCACAAGAATTTCTCTTTTCATTCGAAAACTCAAATGCTACTAAGAACAAGATTTTTCAAAAGAGACCTTTCATTCTTATTAAAAAACATTTTAAACTATTACTAAAGTAAATCTTTGAGAAAACTATTGAATAAAGCAAACTTAAGATCTACAAACTAACGAAACCCTATTTGAAGTAAAAAGCTCACAAAAAGTATTTTTGAGGATGTTTTACTTGGTCACAAGCAAACCAAGGACTAATTTGTTCAGAATCACAAATAAGTCAAGAACAACCAAATTTGTATTCCTTTTTTAAAAATGAAAATCCACACTTTCGATCACAAGCTTATCGAAGTTTTGTAAAGAGAAAACTCAAAGTGGATTTCTCAACAAGGGGAGATTTCACAAATGGTCAGACTCTCAAGAAGACTGGTAGACACTAAGGTGATCTCAAGTCCCTACAGCCTCTAAGCTCAGAGCCACTACAAAACCAAATCGAAAAACAAACCCAACAAGCAAAACTTCTAGGAATTTCACCTAAAACCCTAATGCTAATGAAATTAAACCAAGGAAAGATTTCAACCAGTCACATGCAGGTATGGGCAGAGGACAACCACTAGAAAAACAAAATAAAACTAACTGAAAGAGCAAAAGTCAAAATTTTCAAAAATTTAGCATGGTATGCAGGTGCAGAGTTCACCCAGGTGCGGGTACGCTCTGTGCACAAAACCAAGGTGCGTACAGGTACGCATTGTGATATAAGCGCAGGCTATGGACTACTTCAACCAAAGTAATGAAAAATAAAAAACAAAGCTAAATCCACTAAGTCTACCCAAAGCCACACACAACAAGCCAGAAACAGAAACAAAAAGGCAAGTTTCTCAAGTCAAAGAAAACGAGGAAAACAATCAAGTCCCCAGTGGAGTCGCCATTTTGTCACGCGGAATGAGTCGATCTTGCAGACAAGATAGACCTTCCTAGAATCTAATGAAGACCTAATGACAAACAAACCAACCAGACACTATCTTTCTCTAAATGCGCTTTATAAGTAATGGCAAACAAGTGTGTTTTAAGGCCTACCTCATGCCCAACGCAAGTTTGGAGATGCCTTAGCTCCTTTGATCCAAGTAAGTTCCTTTGTTGCAAACCTGCAAGCACAAACAAGGCAAACGATTAAATAGCACCTGAATATCCAATATTATAAAACATATTTAACATGAAAGTCAAGGAGTCCATGAAACAAAAAAATTGAGATACTTTTTGAGAAAAATGAGCTTGATTGTATTAATTCAAAAGGAGAAGAACCTTACAGCCTTTGCCTTGACATTGTACAAGCTCCTCCCAGGGTCCAACACGAAGTCTCCTCTACTTTGACAAGCTTCACTCACTCCCTAATGAAGCCAAAAATGTATGTGATCTCTCCTCTTAAGCTCAAATAGGAAGTCTTGATTTCACTAGTATTTACCCTCAAAAGTTCAGCTTCTAACCTCTCTGGCCACTGACCCAATGCCTCAATTTATAATGCAATGGAGATCAGTTACCAGCTCCTCCTTCAAAGGGATAGAGTCCTCCTTCAAAGGGATAGCTCCTCTCAACAAGGGATTAGTTCCTCCTATGATGGGATGCATGAACCACTTGGAGCGAACAATCCACGTAAAAAATGCTTCTAGAAAACTCTAGAATTAACCCAAGATGAGTTTTTTAAGATAAAGATTGCGCCTTTTGACTTTTACAGGGGTACGCACCCTCCCCTTTACATACAGAGCGTATAAGTACGCAGATAACTTTGAACAAAAGGTGCGGGCCCGCAAGCAAAAGTAAGAGAAAGTGCGGAACCAGAGTTACATTGCTTTTTTGATGTCTTTCTCTCATTTCTCAAGCTTGTTTTGAAGAGCTGAGGTTTAAGACTTGCTTAGGAAGCTGGTATAGGTAATGATAGACCTACACCGACTGCAAATAATCAAGGTGACGATATTTTTGTGTAACAGGTGGTGAGTTGATGCCAAGCTTGGTTGTCCATGATGATGTTCGTGCACTCAATGGTTACATCTTGCCGAAGCAGACTCTTTCCTTTGTTGCATCCGGGTACACTGATATGGCTCCTCCATCCAACTCGTCTAATAGCATGCGCATGGTTGTCCTGGGTGTGATTGAACTAGCAAAATGTTGATGCATAGTGTCTATGCTGATATCCAAGCATGTTTTGGTGTCCATGCACATCCACTTGTTAAAATACATGTTCAACTCTAGTTGGAATTACTTCTTTTCTTTGCCTCAATGGGTGTGCCAAATGGGTGGGATCGCATTCATGCACACAATGACATGCATGTTGTTGAATTCCCTTTCATGCAATCAAAAACACTGCTCACCATGTCTAGTCCGTGCCAGCTGCTAGGATAGATCTATAACTTGTATGAGTGTAGCTTCATCCGTCTGTGCATGTTGTGCCCCTTGTTGTACCTGTTCCTAGTGCAACTCATTCTCTCATCTGTGCAACACCTATTCTTCCTTGAGTTGCCACTTCAGCACATGCAACTCCTTATTTTTTTCTCCCTCTGCCTTCGCTCAACCTTCATGTCATGCCATCACCTCATAGCCTTAGTCTCCAAATTTTCTTTCATCACAAGTGGATCTGCTTGAGCTTGCAACTTTTTTCTGCTTCTGTGTTATCAACAACCTTCATCTTGCATTCATTGTGTGTAGGTGTGTTGCCTTCTGCTGTTGCTAATGGTGTTGTTTGATGTGATGTTGCTGCCATATTATCTTGATGTCCTTGTCTATGAACAACTTGATGTCTTCATAGGTAGGCAAGCTCATAGACACTTGATTGGCTGAAACCCCCACTGTGCTCTCAATGGTGTCCTTTGACTCTATTGTCCTGAAGGCCATTGTGCTTGTCCTGTTGAGAGACAGATGAACACCTGTGATTCCTAGAGACATAGCAACACTCATGGAAAGCAATTTGTCAATCAAAAACCAAAATAAACTTGACGACTAATTTGCAACATACTTGTGTGATTGACCATGAAGGTTGTGCAATTTCCATCAGGAGGTCAAGGGACTAACTACCAAAACTATGTAAGGCATAGTCTGGGCTATCAAGAGGCTAACTGACTACTGGAACTATGTAATGCACAATCCATCCTAGCTTGTTGAGGACTAAAACTGCACAATGCGTAATTTCAATCAGCAGTGACATGCTACTGGCAAACTGCATTGCACTATTTCTGGGGCTAGGAGGACATTGCCTCCAAGAATTGCACAATGCAAGCCTGAAGGTCAGTGTTGGGCCAAACTTGCACAATTTATGGAGGGAAGGCATAACCTTCACTTCCAAAAGTGTGTGTGCTAGTGGGCAAGGCACAATCCGGGGCAAGGCAGCCCAGGTCAGCCGACGGGTGATTGAAAAGATGAGAAGTCTCAATGCATGATGAGATGAGTGCAAACAAGAGTGAATTATCATACATGCAAACAACAAGTGTAGGATTCATAAAATGGGAAAGCATGCATGTGTGTGAAGCGAGTCACTACAACAGCGACCATTCATGCAAAAACAATGTCATGCATGCGACAACAATGAGATGCGAACGAAAACTGAAACGGTGCTTCTATAGGCTAACATACATCAAAACGAAAACAAGAACTCACTGAAATCAAGCAGACAACACTTACATGAAGTGAAACACAAAAAGCGATAGAAATGCAGCATGAGACATGAAAATCAGGCTTACCCCGAAACAACTGAGTTGGATGTGTCGATGACTCCTATATGTGATGTGGGATGTCATAGTTGCAAGGTCAATGTGAGGAATGAGATTTGTACCATCTGGTTGATGAGTTTTGATAAAATTTAGGTTGTGATGAGTATGCCACAAATCTAGGAAAAGTGAGACTTAGTGGGAGGTTTCTAAAATGATCCTTGCATATAACCTCTAGCTGTAAAAATAGATCCTTGAATCAAGGGATTCCTTTGCATGCTACCTTGGGAGAAGCATTCCATGCATGGAAGTCATTTTTACTCAGTCCCAAAGGGAACTTGCAAATTGAAGGCACATGCATCGGTCGCGAAGACTGGGATGAAAATCTACGCAGTTTTTGGGATGAGAAGAGATGGTTGTCCCAAAGGGATTGCACAATTTTTTGGAGGAATGGGTTATTGTCTCCCAAGATTGTGCGGTTTTTGGGTTGAGCACTTGTCTTAGGTCAGACCTCACAATTTTCTCAAGGAAGCCTGTCTGAATGTATTGTGCAATTTCTGAGCCAAGTAGGTTACCTGGCTGGATTTGCGCAATTTCTGCTAGTTGTTGGGTTAGTTGTCCTAGGGGTATTACACAATTCCTAGGAGAAACAAGTGAATTTTGTCCATAATTGCACAATTTATGGGTTGAGCAGGTGCCCTGGGATTAATTGCACAATTTTTGAGAGAAGACTTTTAGGAAAAATTGTGCAGAGCCCAGCTAGGTTTGTACAATTTCTAAAGGGGAGGTTGGTTCCCCTCCAGACTTGTGCAGTTCATAGAGGGAAATACTCAATCAACAACTGACATTAAGTCCAGAAAGCAACTTGTGAAGGGGTAGAACAAACTTGCATGCATAGGCTAGCAAGACTTTATGAAACAGCAGAAGTTGATGTGCTTGGCAATGCAAGACATGTTGCTGAGGATGGTCGGTAGGGAGGCTCCAAAGCAAATCTTAGGTGAAATTTTGGAGTTTGGTTATAGCTGCTACAATGCTTGGAGACATACTGGTAGAAATCCAACTCTCTGAATGGACCTTGTTTGTGAAAAGAAAGTCTAACACCTCTGGAAGTATTGTTTAGTTCTCTATTCGTCTTGGTTTCCACTCTTGATTGTAAGATGTAGCATCTTCCAGGCTCTTGGTTGGTCAATGCACATTCCAAGCCAAGCCAACACAGTTGTTTCGATTGGGGTTGAGGGGTATATTGGTGAATAAGTAGTATAGTCATCCAAGTTTTAGTTTCATCTATGGTGTTGCTCCCCCGCCAGCAGGCCTAGACAGTAACCTAACGGAGTCACGCGGGAACACAAGCATCGCTCTACCGCCAGCGAATTTGGTCAATTCATCAGCATAGTTACTTGCATCACCTCTCTTCATAGGAAGCTTTTCTCTTCTTTCATCTTATTCTTTTTTCATTTTCTCAAAAATTTTCGCTTTTTTACTTTTTCATTTTTCATTTTCATAACTGTGCATAGCCCTTATTCATTTCAGAGGTGGAAGAGGGATCTCGACTTATTAAGAGCATAAGAGGTTTTAACTTTAGAGAAGCAGTTTATATATGCCTCTCATGTGCTTCTTAAGGTTTTCCTCCTCACCTTATTCTACTTGACTGAGCTGACCAAGATTACCCAAAAACAACTGACTAGAGTAGGTGATACTAGTTAGCATGCAAGCAGTATGTTTTCACCAAGGTTCACTTCGAGCAATATATATTTTCCATTGATGTATCATGGACTGAAGACAGCAAGTTCTTACATAAGAGAGTGGGCAAAAAATAACCAAATGTTGATAGTTGTACAAATTGTCTTTTACTTTACCCAGCTTGTTTCAAGAGTCACTCATGGTCCATGTGAAACTAACCTATGGACAATAACAAGAAAACAAACCAAAAATGAAAGAAAAAAGTGGAAGAAAATGTGAAATAAAGGTGAGTAAGAAAGAAAACAAGCAAGAAAACAAACACACAAAGAAAGAAGCAAACATGCATGCAAGCAAACAACTCAAAATCAAACACTACTCCTACTCCTAAGCTAACAGTGGATAGGTCATCTCACGTGAAGTGATACTTCCAATGCATCCACCGATGCATTGGTTGACCCATGTCAGTGAAGGCATGGTTTGCAAACAACACAATTGTGCAAATTAGCCATGGAAAATTTTAGGGGCTAATATTTGCAGATGGGCTAATCTTCCATGATTTTTCCAAAAAAATGATTCGCCAATTTCCATTTTTTATAAAAATAATCTGCCCAAATTTTACAATATAAAATTATTTTACCATAAAAATTTCCAACATTTTATAGAGAGTATATAAAAAATCATTATAAATTTGAATAATTGTACAAATACATCAATAAGCATGTTATAGTTTTCATATTAGGGACTAGTGAGATTTTCCAATGTTTTTAAACTTCAAGATAATTTTCCATCCTTAAAATTTTCCCTGGAACCACCAAATGTGAAAGATACAAAAAAGAAGATAGACACACTCTGAGCTTACAAGCACAAAACAAAAAAAGACTGAAAGTGCATGACATGAACTCTGCAGACTCGCCATGGTGTTGTGTTACATTGCGTGTAGACGTTGAGTGTATGCATTCCCTTGACCATGACATGCAAGAAAATGTGAGAAAGGTAGACTACTTACGTTGCGCAAGTGTGCTTGCAATGTAAGATTACTCTAATTCATGAGCAATGGGATCGTGTTTTTCATGTGGAGGAAGCATGATCTTTGTGTGAGATTAATCTTCAATAAATACAGATGAGTGATGAGGAACCTTGGTTGTTTCAACAATTTCCTAATCAGAAGTGAACCAACCTCGAGATAGTGAGGGCCTAACATGACCATCAGCTCAAGCTGAAGTGCCTCAATAGTCTATGGGGTTTTGACTTCATTGTCAAATATATCATCATAAATCGGTGGCTTTGAAAAATCAATTGAAATAGAATCATGATCGTGATCGAATATGGGAGTAAATATATCACGACAACTATGATAAAAAAAATCAATGATTTCATCAACATCCTCATGATCTGATAAATCAAACAGAGGGGTAGATGAGAAGTGGAAAAAATCATCCTTTGTGTTTCTAGAAAAGGCAGATGAATGGTCAAGTGGATCTTCAATGAATAATTTATCCTCTCCATTATCGGATGATGGACTGACATTTGGTGTGTCTTGTGAGTGATCTACAATGAGTGCATCCATATATGAAGATACACATGTGAAATCATGGATTGTAGGTTCACCAAAGATGTTAGGAAAGAATGGAGGAGGCTTGAACAGAAGGGAGTCATCCTTCGCTAAGTGTTGATGCTCAAGCTCCCAGTCATACTCTTCATGAGTGAAACCGCATGTTGGTTGTGCAACACCAACTTTGTCCATGGGTTGATCCTCATTCAAAACAGGTGTAGAGTCTGTAACGAAAGAACACAAGACCGTGCAATCTGGAGGATGATCAAAATATGAGGATGGAGGTTTAGGTACAAAATACATGTGACGAGGTATGGGACTTACAACCAAGTCTACATGAAAATTGGAAGGAGCGATGTCGGGAGGACATGATGGTTCAACAAATGTGTGTGTATGTTCTCCCACATCACTCTGTGATGGTGGAGTTGTTTGATGAAGGGACGGCAGACAAACACTTGTGACAGTGACCGTGTCCATTTGTGATTGTGCAGCTCCATCACCGAAGTATTTTGAGTGTGGTTTGAGCTTGAAATTCTTCATGGGATTAACAGATTTGATAAGGCAATGTTCAAATCTATCCATGAGATACTGAAATTGTGTCTTGATTTTTGGAGCTTGAAACTACAAAACAGGGAAGCGCTACCAAAAATCATTAAGTGATTCATGCGGGGCCTTCCATTGTTGTAACAGTTTTTGGTCAAGATGTTCTAGATCAAAATGATGGAAAGTATCTTCAATGAGATCACATAAGTGCTCAAGTGAGTGCACGCAATCAGCCGGTAGGTTGCACATCCACCGTAGTGGGGATTTGCGAAGTGTGTATGAAAGTAGGGGACTGGTCTATTAATTAGAACATCCATATTCCTTGTCAAGCATGGTAAGGAAGTCATGTAAGAACACAAGCCAGGCCACTTCGCCTTCACCTTCATATGTGAATTTAGACAAGAGATCAAAAAAATCCCTCGTGATGTTGAGAGGTTCGGCATGCCAAAAATATCATGGAGGGTTGAGTGTGCAAGACTACATTTTAGATCTAAAAATGTTCAAAACAAGATGAGAGGACACATCTCGTCATCTGGCCCTCCTTCTAGCACCAGAAATGTTGACGCCGATAGACCTGCCAACATGTCAGGTGATCTCCCTAGTAAGAAGTCCCAATTAGACCTCAGACTATTTGGTGTAGGAGTCCCAACAGTGGGTCATATAATATCGCCTTGACTATGGATTCCCACAGAGACAGGTAAGATTTCCCTATTGGTAGCAAGGGTGTGACATATGCAGTAAGTCAAGGAAGTTGCATGAGTGGCTCTGACACACAGAGGGTGAGGTTAGTGCATCCCTTGGAAACCTATGATAACATGGAGTTAAGAAGGGAACACACAAGAAGAGATGCATCACAACATGGAAGGAAAGTAAGCTAGCAATCCAAAGTGATGGTTAAATGAACAACACATTTTAGTAAGATTCATACGTTCATATACAGAAAATAGCTACACATGCATGCGTAAGTAAACAGATACATATATCATTTAGAGTAAACAAGATAGTCGAAATACAATACGACATATGCATGAAATGTGTTGGCTCTATTATATTAAGAAGTGTAAGTTCCATTCATACAATACAACCATGACCAACCACTAGTTCCGACAGTGGAATGTTATAGTCACTACTACCTGCTCCTTTAAAGAGATATACTAGCTCTGAATAGTGGAGAAGCCAAGGCTGATTACAATATTGTCCAAGCTTTCTCTAAGAGACTCATATTGGAAGCTTGGCTAACCAAAAGCCTTTACAATGAGTTATGAGGGACTATTTATAAGAAAGTGTGTGGTGACCCGTGATATTCCCCTTTGTGACAATTCATCTATCCTCATGACTCTTCAACTAATCTATGATTGTTACATTCAACTATCAACACTTGAACTTCCACTTGACATGACGTTACATTACAATGCACATGTGCCCATGTAAGACAAAATGGATTGAGCAAGCCATTCAAGACATTTTTGGCACTTAGACTATTGTGGTGAGACCAACTCTTTGACATCCTTTTGATAGTTGAAGGTGGTGAGTTGATGCCAAGCTTGGTCATCCGTGATGGTGTTCATGTGCCCAATGGTGACATCTTGTTGAATCAAACTCTTACCTCTGTTGCATCCGGGTACACTGATATAGATCCTCCATCCAACTCTTCTAATAGCACATGCATGGTCATCCTAGGTGTGACCAAACTGGAAACATGTTGATGCATAGTGTCTACGCTAATCTCCAAGCATGTGTTGGTGGCGTGCACATCAACTTGTCAAAATACATGCTCAGCTCTAGTTGGACTTGCTTGTTGTCTGCACCTCAGTGTGCCAAATGGGTGGGATCACATGCGTGTGCATTATGACATGCATGCTATTGAATTCCCTTTCATGTGATCAACAACATTGCTCACCATGTATGCTCCATGCTAGCCGCCGAGAGGGATCTATAACTTGTACAGGCACAATTTCATCCATCTATGCATGTTGCACCCCTAGTTGTACTTGTTCCTGCTGCAAATCATTCTCTTGTTTTTGCAGCTCCTGTTATCCTTGAGTTTACTCTTTAGCACATGCAACTCCTTCTTTGTTTCTCTCTCTACCTTCGCATGATCTTCGTGTCGCGTCATCACCTCATAGCTTCAATCTCCAAAGTTTATTTCATTACAAGTCGATCTGCTTGAGCTTTCAACTTTGTTCTGCCTCTATGTTGTCAACAACCTTCCTCTTGCATTCGTTGTGTGTATTTTTTCTACCTTTTGTTGCTATTGATGTTGCTACTTTTTGTGATGCTACTACCATATTATCTTAATTTCCTTGTCTATGAACAACTTGATGTCTTCATAAGTAGGAAAGCTCATAGAAACTTGCTCGGTTGCAACCCCCATTATGATCCTAACGGTGTCCTTTGAATTCGTTATCCTAAATTCCATTGTGATTGTGCTGTTGAGAGATAGATGAACACTTGTGATGCTTGGAGACAAGCAACACTCATGGAAATCAAGTTATCAGTTGAAGACCAAAACAAACTTGAGGACTAACTTTTAACATACCTTTGTGATTGATATGAAGGTTGTGCAGTTTCTGTTTGGAGGTCAGGAGACTGACTGCCAAAACTATGCAAGGCATAGTCTGGCCTATCAATAGGCTAACCAGCTACTGGAACTATGCAATTCATAGTCTAGCCTGGCCTAAAGGGGATTGAAACTGCACAATGCGCAAGATCAGTGAGCAATGACATGCTACCAGCAAATTGCATTGCACAGTTTCTGGGCTAGCAAGACACTGCCTCCAAGAATTGCATAATGCAACCCTGGAGGTTATCGCTAGGCCAGACTTGCACAATTTCTAGAGGGAAGGAAGAGCCTTCTCTTCCAGAAATGCATAGTGCTAGACGGGCAAGGCACAGTCTAGGCCAAGGCATCCTTGGCTAGCCGATGGGCAACTGAAAACATGAGAAGTTTGAATACATGATGAGATGACCACAAACAAGGGTGAATGATCATACATGCCAACAACAAGTACAGGATTTAGAAAATGGGAAAGCATGCATGTTTGTGAAGCGAGTCACCACAACGACGATCGTTCGTGCAAAAATAGTGTCATGCATACAATAACAGTGAGATGTGAACGAAAGCTAAAACGGTGCTTCTACAAGCTAACATACATCAAAATGATAGCAAGCACTCACTGAAATCAAGTAGACAATACTCACATGAAGTGAAACATAGAAAGCGACATAAACACAATGCGAGACATGAAAAGTGAGCTTACCTCGAAACAACTAAGCTAAATGTGCCAATGACTCCTAAATGCAATGTCTAATGTCAAAGCTGCAAGGTCGATGAGAGGAATGAGATCTGCAATGTACGGTTGATGAGTTTTGATAAAATTGAGGTTGTGATGTGCATGCCACAAATCTTGGAAAAGTGAAACTTGGTAGGAGGTTTCTAAAATGATCCTTGCATGTAACCTCCAGCTGCTAAAAATATATCCCTGAATCATGGGATGCCTTTGCATGCTACCATGGGAGACACAGTACATGCATGCAAGTCAGTTTTACTTGGTCTCAGAGGGAACCAACCAACGTAAAGGCACATGCATCAGTGTGCAAGCCTAGGATGAAACTCTGCAGAGTTTCTAGGCTGAACAAAGATGTCTGTCCCAGAGGGATTACACAACTTCTTGGAGGTATAGGTTATTGTCTCCCAAGATTATGTAATTTCTAGGATGATCAGCTGTCCTAGGTCAGACCTCACAGTTTTCTCAAGCAAGCTTGTTTGACTGTATTGCGCAATTTCTGAGCCCAGCAGGCTACTTGGCTGGATTTGCAAAATTTCTACTAGCTGTTGGGCTAGTTGTCCCAGAGGGATTGCACAATTTTTGGGAGCATTAGGTGACTGCTACCCAAAATTGCACAATTTATTGGCTGAACATATGTCTTAGGATGAATTGCGCAATCTTTTAGAGGAATAATGTCAGGAAGAATTGCACAATTCTAAAGCCCAACTGGGCGACTAGTCGGGTTTGCGCAATTTTTGGAGGGAAGGCTTGTTCCCCTCCAAAATTGCACAATTCCCAGAGGGAGCCTCTCAACTTGCAACTGACATTAAGTCTAGAAAGTCACCCATGAAGGTGGGGGGGGGGGGGGGGGGCCGGGGAACAAACTTGCATGTAGAGGCTAACAAGACTCTATGAAATAGCTGAATCTAATGTGCTTGACTGTGCAAGACATGTTGCTAATGATGGTCAGTAAGGAGGCTCCAAAACGAAGCTCAGGAAAAATTTTGGAGGGTGGTTGTAGCCACTACAACACTATCCTATGGAATAAATTTGTGGACATGGATAGGGAGACTTTCATAGAAAACTAATTCGTCACACTTGGAGAAACACCAGCCTATAGCATTGGAGGTAAATAAGGAAAACAAAAGAATAATGAGAAAAAATAGAGTAAGAGGAGAGAAAAATAGAGGAAAACAAGGTAGCAGAGACAGAAGAAGGAGAAACAGAAATTAAAGGTGAAGAGGGGCAGAAGCAAGTATAATAAAGAGTAAGCTCTGAGGAGACTTCTAAACCCCAAGTATTATAGAAACAACCACATAAAAAAAAGTATATCTACAAGGGATATTGAATAAGAAGTAGCTGCAACATTGGCTAGATTGGACACTCCTATCAAGCCTAAGAGGAAGAAATCAAGACAAGGTCCCATATATTTCGAAACCAGGAAGAACATAGACAAGGGAAACCACGAGATCCTACAAATTTACCTATCATTATCGATGAATCACCAAGTAAAAAGGAAGGAGTAGGACCCAGTGAAGGAAATATTAAGGAGGTCACTCATCCTAAAACCAAAATCGAGTCACCTATAGCATCTATGGTAGGCCCACCACTAAGTCAATGACCTTCAAGAATCCAAGGACACAATATGCCTTTTAGAAAGCAAAAGAAGAGAAGCTACAGGAGGAATAGGAGAAGCTAGAGTAGATACAGAGTTTGCTATAGGAGATATAGGGTTTGCTACAAGAGGTGCAGAGTCTACTACGGGAGGAACAAGGGAATCTACATGAGCACAAAAAAGAGATACATAAGGAAGCAACCACCTCAAAGTCAGTTGGAAAGGACCTACAAGAGCTCCAAGAGCTTGATCCACAACTTAGCTTTGGGTCCCACTACAAACTTATTGAAGGAGGAAGGATTATCCCTGAAACATTTTCAATCCCACTCCTCTATGAGTTGGAGATAGAGAGAGGCAGAACCCATAGGTGGATGAAAATTTTGAAATCCAAAAATGTGGAATATGTGGGCCTCATGGAGGATAAATTCATTGAAATTGGTAAGGAATTAAGTGATTTGAGACTAAGGGAGTCTATTATGAAGGAGAATCTATAGGCAGAAAACACATGGTTGAGAGAGAGATTGTAGGAGAAAGAAACACAACTTTCCACCATGGAAAGTCTCTCCATGCAATGCAGGAAGCCATAAAAACCTTATTCTCTCTTCCTCAAATATCAATGGTTTCAAATCCAAATAAGAACTCTAGCACAATATGGGTCTCTGCCCTTTCATGACTAAAGACAATTTATTGAATTTTGCAACCAAAATAGTATGGAAGACAGGGAAAAGTTAGCTGAATTCTATATGCATAATTTCACTTGAACAGATATGAATTTTTGGGATCACAATTAAAGATTGGGAGACATGCAGTTAATGGCTTTAGCATCTTGGTTGACTCCCTAGGAGATAAGGGCTGAGGAGGTGAAAAAGGTAATGAAAAAGGAGGAGAAGGAACTCTTGTATATCAGAGTAGAGCTAGTGAGCCTTAAGGTTGTCATTAGAAATTATAACCTCATCTCCAATGATGCTACTTTAGAACCAAAATACATTTCTACCTAGGAGCAAGCCACTCTGCACTTTGAAGACACCTTTAGAATGTTGGGAACAAAGAATCTGCAAGTTTTCTAGAGAAGATGGCATGCCTTACCCCATAGTCTACAAGTTAGCGATTATCACTCTCCTAAAAAGCTAAGGAATGCCTTCGAGAGAACACCATTGTACAAGAGAAACATGTAGAGGATGAAAATTAACATGTAGAGGATGAAAATTAGGTGGATAGGACTCAAACTTAGTCTACCCTTACTACTAGGCTTGCAAGAAGGAAGAGATGAAACAAAAGAGCAGAGGGAGTCGACTAAGATAGAAACAAATGCGGGTTTTTACCCACAAGAGGGCACACTATCTGAGGAGCCTTCGAATGTCAGAGAGGTCACCAAGGCTATGAAAGTGATTCACATGGATGATTAAGTTTCTCATAGGATGAGTAACACCCTCGGCAGAGTGGTGATGATGAGTCCCATAAATAGGCATATTTTGAAGATCAGCATGGTATCCTCCAATCTTAAAACTATCATTTTCTCACATTAATTCCTAGTTTTTATTATATTATTATTATTAAGAGGAGTAAAAGGTGTTTATCATAGTATGTGGCCTAATGTGGTTTAAGTGTAGGAAAAAGAAGCATTTTTTAGGAAATTACTATGCAAGGGCTTGATGGAGACAAAAGGAGAGAATCTAGGGGGTTTGTCCACCTCCTTAACTCCCTAACTCAGCTTGGGATCACATCATCCTCTTTCACTAGTTCGAATTCAATGGAAGCCAAGTAACTCATCATACAAGTGAAGCTCTAGAGGGAAAAGATCTAACATTTCCTAGATTAAGGAGGGAATCACTCCTATTTTCAAGGGAGTTGCTATTAGCTACCCCTTTGTATAAACAAAAAAGATGAAAATCTCATTAGGATTCGAAGTTTTAATTTAGCAAGGTGTATCTATTGAGCTTACAAATTGACTTTGTCATTTTGAAATTTTATGTGATTAATGAAACCTTTACATTCTCATAATGAGAAGTTGTTTATTGAGATGCATCTGAGTTATATTCATAGAGTTGAGACCCTTGGGTTTGGGCCTAACCTAGAGGCTTTGGTCCCTCTTTTGTACTTATTGTTGGCTTAATGGGTCCTAATCCAGGTTCAGAGTTAGTTGTGCCAAACAAAACCTTACACTATTGACCCTTTTGACATCGAACCGCATAGTGTGGACTGAAGTCTCACCCGAAGTAGTATGGGGGGATGTTGGAACCAAGTTTCCACATCGAGAGATCAATGTGATTTCCTTTTTATGTACTAGATCTACCTTCGATGCAGATCTCTAAGACCTTAGGTCTTGGCACTATAGTTTCCTTCAAATGGCCTCTATACCTCCACAAAGGTCTACAGTCAGCTTCTGCGGACATCTAACACATAGGTTATCTAATTACGTGCATCATAGACTAGCCTTAGATTGGAAACCACATAGATTTATTTAAGTTCTTAGTAGACTTAATGGGAGGTATTATAACCTTCACGTAAATACTTAACATGCATTACATCCAATTAATAAGACTTATCCAGTAGATTTGCGCATCAACACCTCATTATTTCATAAAGACATTATATCATCCCAACATATATCACAACATAAACAATAGAAGGAAACAGATAAAACATACGAATTTCTCCAACAGTCTTCTTTATTGATCTTCATTACAAGGTTATAGACTCAAAACGTCCCTACACACTTAGCTACAGACACTACTCTAAGCCTCTGCACACTTAGTCGCAGAGCCTTTTCCTCCTCCAAGACTTATTTCTCTGTGCTAACTCTCTAACATTCCATTCGTCGTACCCATAAACAAAAGCATAGATCTGCCTTAGACTCTCTAAGACACACCTATTTATATAATCCCATGGTCCGCAGACAAAGAGTAGATCTCAAAACTGACTCAATCTTTGACATAAATGAGGGTAAAAACTCTTTTTGACTCGTATCTACCTACACACTCCCCATCCACAATTCACAGAGAATTTACATATTTTTATCAAAACTTGGATTTTTAACCCAAACTGACCCAGGGGACCCCATCCCAACAAGCCTCCAACACAACGATCATGACTTGCCCTTGAGTCACTTAGCTGGCACAGTGATCTTACTACAAAGATCCCCCAACTCCACCTACAAAACTGCTACCTCAGCAGTGCTCTGTGTATCTTCCTACTTTACTTGTTTGACTAGCTTCTCCATAGCTAGTCCTTCACTGACTAGCTTGATCTTATGTTGTGTGAGATGCAAATTCATCAGCTTCTCCTAAATGTTGTTTGAGACTTGGTAGGGTTCTTCCAACCAAGGACCCAACCTAGACTTAAGTACCACCTCTTTTCTCTGAGCTACTTCCACCTGTGCGAGGATCTGCTTCCTCTCCTACAACTTGGTGAGGCAATGCACTATAGCAATTGAGCACGACATCACCCTAACCTCGTAATACTAATTTTGGAGCTCGTGGATCTCTGTGTTCAATATTTGCAAGTTGGAGTCTTCCTGCAGGGTTGTCATCAACTCCATTGCCTGTTCAAACAAATTTGTGCAGTCAATGACTGCGACATCCACAGTAGCCATCCCTTCCTTGATGGCAGCTCCGCATTGTTCCCTAACCTCAGGTGGAGTCGAGGGTTGTGATTTGAGTTGTAGCTCCATTATTTTCATGTTGAGTTCAAATTGAACTCTTTCCACTGTTACTTTTGGATCGCGGATGCCTACAACTAGTTTCTAGATCTCTGCCTCTAGTTGTGCATCGTTAGGTATGTGCAACTTTGGCATTGTTCTGCATGTCTCTACAACCACAGCCGCCAGCTGGGAGCTCTGCACCTAGATTGTATCCATTTCCTTCAGGGTCTATGTCTTCTCAGCAAACATGTTTTCATTGTTCACTAGGTACTCGCGTATGGAACTGAGAACGCATTACTCTGGAGCTTTCAATTCCACTATCAATCCTACCTACAACACATGAAGAAATTCATTGGGGAGTGTTGTAATATTGAGTTCAATGTTCTTTAGGGTACTTATGATGATATTCTCATCATTTGATTCCACGCTCAGGGACCCTTCTAGTAAAGCAACTATTCTAAGGTCCACTGTCCTTCCCATTTCTGCAGCCTAATTTGTCCCTAGTGCCAAGATCGTCTGTGCGGTGCTCACTTGAACTACACCCACCTGTATTCTCCAAGTTTGGATTTGTAGTTCGCACAGATCCTTTTGTACATTTCCCAATGACTACACGTATTGCTGCTCGAATTACTGCAATAGTTTGGTTGTATTATTGTGCACCTTGTTATCGATCTCATCAAGATCGCCCTATGTTAGGGTGATGCAATCCATCTGTGCTTTATCTGACTTCATCTTTTAGCGAGAACCCTGTTGTTGCCATTGTTCTCTACAGATCCTTAGCCTAAATGGTGTGCTCTACTCCTCATCTCCACCACCACCCTGCACAGACTTCTCTCCTCCTCAGTTTCAGGCGAACATGATTTTCCTCTTTGTTCGAAGTTATGTCGTTCTTGTTCAACCTCTTCCTTTGTAGTGCACTCCTTCTCCATTCAAGCCTTTTCTTCGACTTCCTTCTTCTATTGCGTGGCCAACTTCTGTGCTGCTTGTTTTGTTGCATCCTCTTATTTCTTCTCAGATGAGCTCCCCACACCTTTGCTAGTGCTTGCATCTAAGTCAGATGGGGTGTGCCAATCTACCAGCCAGTGCTTGATCACTTCTTGTATGGCATACCAAATACGAGAACCACTTCTATTGCAGGGTCTTTCCGCGCCTGAATGTAGACATGGTGGAAATCTACCTTGAACTCAGCATATGTGGAAAACTACTCATACAAGCTTGGGGACAACCTTGGGCGTCGGTTGATGGCCATGTGGAATCTCGCTTCCATCAATACCCAAAAAATATTTGTTTCTATGACCTGCGCGGGTTCCTTTGGTGGCCCAGAAGGAGGCGAACTATGAAGCCTGCAGCAATCCTTCCTTCAATGGAGGAAACTGGCTATCCTCTGGTAGATCCCATGCAACCGGCACAATGGAGAACAATAGCCATGTGTAGTGGAAGGGCTTTCTCTCATCTTGGACCTCGCGACAATTTGCAAGAAATTCATTGCATAAATACCACAACTAGTTAAACTGCACACCCTCCGCGCATTGTGCAGCCAATAATATCATAGGTGCTAGAACCTCATATGCGCAACACTTCCTCATAACTTTTCTGCCCAGTATTGTGCTCCAATCTGGTTGGACCAACTCCAAAGGATCCTACGTAATTCGTAAGATTTCTGCCTTCACCTCTTGCAGAGCTTCATCAATGCTTTCGAAATCATCCTCAAAATTGAAGGTCATCAAAAATCCTTCCCTTAATATATCCCACTCCGCAATGCCATGGTAGATCTCTATTTCCAGGTACCAATTAATAGGGTTTATATCCAAAGTATGACATAATAAGTGCACCAACTATGGTTGTGGCTCTGTTCTGCAAACTTTAGTCCATTTTGCAACCTCACCATCCTCATGTATTCATGCCATTCATCAAAGTTGTCTTTGGGCATACCCTGCCACCGTGCAAGGTATAGCATCTTTCGCGATCACATGCAATCTGCCCAACAGTTGTTGGATTAATCCAATCTTGGTCTCTCATTTTCATTTTGTAGATTTTATCCAAATCATCATCACTTTCTTCATAGTCACGGACCAGTTCAGTATAGCATGGTCCTTCTGCAGGGTCCAATGGTACTACAATGTGGAGCGATTTCCTTTCAAATGACATTGTTTGATTTTTCAAGTTGATGACTCTATTCATATCAATGGCCTAGTCAATTCCAAGGAGCATGGGGTATGTATTATTTTCATCAACGATTTCTATCACTTCAAAATTGGCTAGCATGCTCACATATTCTATGTCTATGGTAACTCCATGTAGTCACCCCATAGGAATAATCTTCCACTGGTTCGCCATCCTTATTTGAATCAGATACCATTGTAGTGTAGGTATCCCCATTCTCTCCCATGTCTGTTTAGGAAAAATGTTCACATTAGACCCTAGATCCAAAATAACCTAGTCCATCTCATAGCCTCCTGCCTACGCAGTGAGTCTCATCTCGTGCCCTATCCTCGCCTTATGTTTGCCAATCTTTCTGACTACACGGTGTCCACTAGGAGCATTTTCCTTACTAGCACACTTGTTTATCAACTCTTGTAAGCCCTTCACAACCTTACTATTGCGTAGAAGTTTCATGTAGGTTTCCAAGAATGTGGTGAGTACAGAGGGATCAATCTCTGTGGGTGCACTGGTTTTTGGTAGTTTGTCCTGACTTCCTAAGGTAGACGCCTGATTGAAGCTTTTCTTTGCCTCCATAAATGTTTCCTTCATGCATTCTAGATCAAAGCCAACTTCCTTCTTTGGAGTCTTGCAGACCCACCGATTCTATTCAAGTTCTTTTCTTTTATCGTCACAAGTCATGATTACACTTCTCAGTATGATATTCACATTGGGATCCTCCTCGTGGGGCTCAACCCTCATCATTTGTAAGTTTTTTGTAGGGTGTTGAGGCTACACCTTCTTCTCCTACATCTTGGCTATCATCACAAGGGATTCTTCTATCGTATGGTCAAACTAAGTGCAGTATTGACATGATGGGTGCATCTGATTCTGACACTCCCACACATAGTGCCCTAGCATCCTATAAGTATAGAAAATTACCTATCGACGACCTCTACCATGTCCTCGTCCTCCTCTGCCCCATTTGTTCCCTTGACATCCTCCGTGTGCTACCTGAGTACCATGATTTGAAGGTCAAGTTTCTACTTACATTCGATAAGCAGGTGTCCTTTCCATCGTCAATATGTGGCAACAATAGTAGCACTCATCATGGCCCACCAATTTACAAAAATCGCAAAACAGTTTTTGTGGTGTCTACACAAACTTTTGCATGAAATGAGAATTATTTTTTATGTATTTTTCAGCCAAATAACAAATAGCGCACCATAGTGTGGGTCCTGTACTTGGTCTTGTTCAAGCTTCCTACCTCAGGGGCATTAGTTCCCCCCCACCCCCCCATGATATAATTCATGAAGACAGGGCAATGATCTTTATCATGCCCCTAGCTCTTATGCTTGAGGCACCAAACTTCCTCGCGCACCTTCGGCCTAACCTCCTTTTGTTTTTTCATGCTCTACAGTTCCAAGAAAAGGTTCTGCAATTGCAAGTGAATTTGTTGAACTCCCAAAGACGCATCTTGAATAGGCATTTCATGCAATCGCATCATGATTTACAGGTCTTTCGCGTGAGCCCCTATCTTTTCCTGTGATAAGGAAATATTCAGGTGAGGTAGGAGTGAGGCTATAAACCACTCGTGGTGTTGACTATCTCTAAGCTGCATATTATCTTTGCGGATCACACATTTCAATATTTGATGTAACTCCCAGGGCATTTCACCAGCCCTCATCATGATTTCCTTGAATCCAACTATTGATTGTGAGTCAGACTTAGGCTTACTAAATTCTTTGTTCAAAGCAACCTTAGCATCTACTTGTGATGCCGAAGGGTTATTATTGTAGTACTTGACATACCAAATTAGCGTATGATCCTGTAGAATAGTAACCAACTGCGCTTTCTTTATACTGTCATCAATGATTTGTTGCACGACCCATACAGCAGTCATGATGAACCAGAACCGATCTGTATCTTCACTCCCTATACCTTTGAAAATCAACAGCTTTAATGAGTTCAACATGTTGAATGGTGGTGGTGGTGGTGACGGTGTGGGAAAAGTTGCATGTTGTGGATGTGAAGGTGGGGGTGGAGTGGATGGATGATGAGTTCGAAGAAAACCCCAACGTATCAGTTGTACAACACTCCATGGTGAATCTTGTACCGTTCCCTCATCATCGCTCGAAGGAGGCCCAATCAACAAGCTATATTTAGGAGCTATTTTCCCTCAATCTCTGAAAATATTTTCAATTCACGTAGCTATGAACATCAAGGCAATGGCTTAACCCATTTTTCACATAACAACATCTTAATCCAGGTATACAAAGATCTTAGATACCTACCTCATGGTCCTTTGAAGAAGCAACGCTCTGCTTCATTGTAGCTGACTAAGGTATCAACCGCGAATTTTGTAACAAATCCTCCTATAACCCGATCAAGCCAATGATCAATAGTGCACACGATTTTATCTTCAGAAGCTTCAAGCCTCTGCACTAATTCTGGAGTCCACACTATTGGATCGTTGAGCCTCCACCTTCCTTGGTCATCTGCCAATTTAGCTATCCACTCATATAACTCAATCGGGAAGGTGGAGAAGAAAATTTTGTGTATTTCTATGTATAAATATCTTTCCAACCACTATTCTTTTGATAGGCATGTATTCATGTTTTCTTACACCACGAGTTCGTGGATCTTTCTATCCAACCACTTCTCAATTTCCTTTTTGGTCAGATTCCAGTGATGCGACATCACACATCTCTTATGCAGATCCCAGTCTTGGCAACAGATCCATTTGTTGGCTTAGTGGGTCCTGACCCACGTTCACAGTTAGTTGTGTAAAACAAAACCCTACACCACTAGCCCTTTTGCCATCAACCCACGTAGCATGGGATATATTCTCACCTGAAGCAGTATGGGGGGATGTTGGAACCAAGTTTCTGCATCCAGAGATCAGTGTGATGTCCTTTTTATGTCCTAGATCTGCCTTTGTGCAGATCTCTAAGCTCTTAGGGCTTGGCACTATAATTTCCTTCAAATGGCCTCTAGACCTCCGTGAAGGTCTATGATCAGCTTCTGCAGACCATTAACATATAGGTTATCTAATTAAGCACATCATAAACTAGCCTTAGATCAGAATCCACACATATTTGTTTAAGTGCTTAATAAACTTAACATAAACTATTATAACCTTCGCTTAAATACTTAAAATTCATTACGTTCAATTTTTAGGTCCCTATACTACTAGTGTAACCACTTATGGTTATTAATGCAACCCCATTATTATATTGTTGTTCCCATGTAGTACCCATATTGTTATGATTGTGCAGTTACATTATTATTGTTATGTCGGATCTCATTATATTATGACCTCTTAGACTCCTATATATAGAAAGGAGGTCTTTTCATTTGTATCATCCAATAATTGTTCATTTATGTAATCTAAAGGAGGTTTCCCCCTTGAAAAGCTTATTTCTAAGGCATCGATCTATATTTTCTATAATTTTGTGAGCTGGTTTCATAACATTTGGTATCATAGCTTTGGATTCTAGGGTTTCACTGCTCCAAACAGGTCATCGTGGAATTTTCGTTCTAACTTCTTTTTATGCAACATTTCAAAAGCTAAAAAAAAAACAATTTGAGATGAAATCTCATGGAACCTTAGGTCCAAATCTCATATCTTGTCTCACTATATTCTTGGAGATATGATCTGAGGCAGATAGGGTTTTTCCAAGCTCCAGAATTCCATCTCAATCAAGTCATTGTGGCATTTTCGCTATAATTGTTTTTCTACAAAGTTTTAGACTCTGAACTTAAAATCCATTTGAACCAAAAACTTGGTGAATCTAGGGCCCAAATTTCAAATCTTGTTCCTCTATATTTTCAGAGATACAATCCAAGACATTTAGGGTTTCTTCAAGCTCCCGAATTACATCCTAAACAGCTGACCTTGGGAAAGTCATCATAACTTTCTCTCTGAGCATCATATAGAAATTTCATTAGAAGTTACAAAAAGAGAACAACCTGTAGCTTTCTGTGTATCAGTTTTAGTTCCTAAGGTGGAAATAGTAACTTGTGGCACTTCGTACAAGTTTGCTCTACTAACAAAGTATATAAGAAGGTCATCTTGGGAGATTGGCATAACTCTTTCTTGGAGAATCCAATTTCAATCAGACTGGTGGCATTGGAAATAGGATGTGGAGGGCTACTGTAGGTCACCATTTCAGACCTCGGTGATCCAAAATTTCAGAGATACAACATATTCAACATTGAGCTGCTAAAAGCAAGAAAAAGAATGACTCGAATCAAGAAAATAGAAACACCTAGTAAGCAAAAATGGATGGATTATTTGAATAATGCAATCAAAACTAAGATAAATAGTTTTATCTATGCCATGGAAGCTAATATTGATGGTATGAAAGCATATTTGAAGAAAGGCATGGAGGATTTGAGTAAAGACATGGAAGGTTTGAAGGAAGGTGGGACAATGCTTTGACAAGAAAGGCCTCCTAATGTTGAAAAGGTAGTAGAGGAAACTCACGATGAGAACAAAATTAATGTTAATCATGATTTCATAGAATCTAACATTGGGTTTAAAACCTAGCATATTCCAAAGATAGATATGAGTGATTTTTATGGAAAAGATCCTATAACATGGATACTACATATGGAGAAATATTTTGATCTACATAATGTGCAAAACACACAAAAGGTACGTATTGCATCTTTATATTTAGAACCAAATCGGTTTGTATGGTACAGAGGGATTTGTTCTCGTAAACAACTTGTCACCTAGTCAATTTTCACAGAGGAAATGGTAGAACATTATTAGAACGTTGAGCACTTCCAAAAATTGAATATAAGGGTAAATGATATTCCAGAGAAGCGTAGGATTAAAGTCTTCAAAGGGACTTTAAATGATAACATCCAACAGGAGGTTCACCTTTGGGAACCTAACATATTGGATATGGCAAATAGGTTGGAAATAAAAATTGAAAGCAAAATTATGGCAACATGGAAGCCTACCACTCATAACTATAAATATGGAACTATTGTTGCTCCTAGCCTTTCACCATCTACAAGGTTGACACCAAAACAATTGGAAGAAAAAAGGGAGAAAGGGCTCTGTTACAATTGTGATAGAAAATACACTAAAGGTCATAAGTGTGCTAAGAAGAAATTAATTTACATAGATGGGGAAGAGGACAAAGAATAGGAACAAGAAATGTCAAAAGAGGAAGATATAGACTAGGAACAAACCCTGGAGAAAGAAGAAATGAATCCAAGTATATCTTCTAATGCATTGGCCAGAATCACAACTCCTAAAAATACTAAGAGAGAAGGACATATCAAGAACAAAAAGGCAATAGTGTTGATTGACTTGAGCAGTACCCATAATTTTATTCATTGTAAAATAGCCAAGGAATTAAATTTATTCCTATATCCAACTCCATAGTGTCAAGTGATGGATGTGGAGGAACCATAAATTGCTCTGGAAAGTGCCATAATATCAAGATATACATGGGATAATATGTATTGAATAGCCCAATGCTTTCCATTCCAATGGGTGGTGTTGATGTTGTACTAGAAGTCCAATGGCTACAATCCTTGGGTACAATAGCTTTTAATTTTCAAGAACGTTTCATGAAATTTTCTTTGGAAGGAAAGGAGTTGAATTAAGGGGTATCACAAGGAAACCAGGAAATATAATATGTTGTAATAGAATGAAAAAGCTTTTAAAGAAATAACAATGAGGCGTAATTGCACAATTATGTTCTCTAGAGGTTCCCACATCAAAATCATCTATTTCTCCATATCTCCAAAAAGTCTTGGACAATCATTCGAAGGTATTTGAGAGTCCCAAAGGCCCCCCACCTATTCGTGATCATGATCATGCTATTCATTTGATTCCAGGAAGTGTTCCTCCAAACATCAGGCCTTACAAATATCCATATGCCTAAAAGAGTGAAATTGCATTTATAGTTGTAGAAATGCTAAAGGTTGGTATAATTAACCAACCAAATTTGATAAACGAAGCAAGTGATGATTGAAAGAAAGATAAAGCAAGGTGGGAACTCATTCAAAAGTTGTAGAAGATCCCAATTCAAACAATACTACTAGAACTTGACGGGGAAGGAAAATTCATATTAGAACCTATAGCAGTCACAGAAACAAGAACCCGACAACAACGAAATTGATCAATTTCAGAGTATCTCATCAAGTGGAAGAACTTACCTGCTGAAGATTCCACATGGGAGGACAAGGCTTTTGTACAGAAGCATCCAAAACTACTCAAGAATTGAGGTAAACACTTTTTGAAGGAGAGGGGCATGTTAGGTCCCTATACTACTAATGTAACCCCTTATTGTTATTAGTGCGCCCCCCTTATTATATTGTTGTTCACATTTAGTACCCATATTGTTATTATTGTGTACCTGCATTATTATTGTTATGTCGACTCTGATTGTATTATGACCCCTTAGACTCTCATATATAGAAAGGAGGAATTTTCATTTGTATCATCTAAGAATTGTTCTTTTTTGTAATGTAAAGGAAGTTTCCCCATCAAAGAAGCTTCTTTATAAGGTGTTGATATATCTTTTCTATCTTTTTGTGAGCTGGTTTCATAACATCAATTACTAAGACTTATCTAGAAGATTTGTGCATCAATACATCATTATTTCATAAAGACATTATCTCATCACAACATATATCGCAACATAAACAATAGAAGGAAACAGATAAAATATATGAATTTCTCCAACAGTCTTCTTTATTGATCTTTAGTACAAGGTTATAGACTCAAACATTTCTTGTGCACTATGTTGCAAGGTTCCACACACTCAGCTGTAGATGCTACTCTAGGCCTCTACGCACTCAGCTGTAGAGCCTTTTCCTCCTCCAAGACTTACTTCTCTGTGCTAACTCTCTAAGACTCCCTTCGTCGTACCCATAGACAAAAGCATAGATTTGCCTTTGACTCTCTAAGACACACCTATTTATACAATCCCATGGTCTGCAGACCAAGGGTAGATCTCAAAACCAACTCAATGTTTTAGATAAACAAAGGTAAAAACCCTTTTTGACTCCCACCTACCTATGCACTCCGCATCCACAATTCGTGGAGACTTTACATATTTTTGTCAAAATTTACATCAAAACTTGGGTTTTTAACCCAAACCAGACCTAGAGGACCCTGTCCCAACTCTTGTGTTTTATTCTTCATTCTGAGCATTTCTTAGTTTCTTTCATTTTATTAGACATTAATTTATAACAACTTTTGGTTGCAAGCTTCTACATCACCTCTATTGTGGGAGAATGGGTGGAAGGATTCACAATCTCAGTCCAAAAATATTGTGTTTATGATTGAAATAGATGAATGTGAATTTATATGCTTCACATTTGCTTTATGTAGCTTAGAAGTCAGTTTAGTGATTAAAGTAGTGTTATGGCATAAAATAGATGTTATTTAAATTCAACTCATCTTTTCCATCATAGGTTATATCACTTTGTTAATGATCAATGGATGTATGCATTTCACTGGTTGTAGGGTTGTGTTCATCTATAGGGGAGGGAACCACTTCCACCTCCATCTTGGAATCCTCAATCTTCTCTTTCCACTCCTCAATTATGTCCCAAAATTTTGTTTCCATAAGGCACTTTGACTAGTAAATTTAGGACAATGTGAGCATTCATTCTAGTACAAGGTAGACCTCTGAGAGGTCTTGGGCTTGGCTAGGGGGGAAAACCCAACCTTACTTCATTATATCTAACCTCTATCCACTTCTCCATATCCTTGATACATCATTTTCACCCTAAAATTCTTCTCGAAACCCCTCATGTAGCATTACAGGCCCTCCTGTAGTAATACAGGACCTCTTGTAGCAGCACGTGTAGCAAGTCTGTACCAGCAATTTGCTTCACCAGTTTTGATCCCCACTTCAAATTTAACTCAATCAAGATGAATAATGACCCAAATTTGTGATTTGATGATCAGGGGAATCTCCTAGTCCACTCCAACCATTCCTTTTCCTCGCCGCAAAACATAATAGAGTTAGTTTCTTAATCATAGGTATGATGCGAGTTAGGTTTCTGATTTTCAAGAAACTCTGAAATAGGCAGATTTTACATGCAATTATGTTGTTGTTTTGATGAATTATTCAAGATAAATTAGGTTTCTTTATACAAGTATATTATCCCTTGTCCTTTCATGAAATGATTAATTAGCATCTACAAGTTGAGAAATTGGCATTTCCACTTTCATAGCTAGACTTAGTTTTCAATTGTACTTTCCTTAGCAACATTTCACTTTAGTTTGGTAGGAGGAATGGTCTCTTATCACTTTTATTTAATGTCATGACCGAGGGTGGGATGAGTAGAATCCTATTTGTTGTGCATATAACATTGTTAGCTCTAAATTTGTATGAACCCTGTGTTAATAATTAGAGTTGAGGAACCCTTGGGAGTCGCAACATTATTGGTGCAATACCGGGGCTCATTAACTTCTCCCATGGTAGTATATGTCCTTAGAAATCCCAACAGCTAGGTAAACCTACTCTAGTCCTATGGTAAAAATTAGAGTTGAATGTTGCAACTAACTTTGTTAGCTCACTCACACATGTTTCAGACCTATCCTTTGTTTCCTTCTTCTAGATCATTTTGGAAACTTCTATGATTACACTTGTCCTATCAATTATTTATATTACCCTCATTTAACCAAATGATTTCTCATTAAGGAGCATGATAAACGTCTCAATAGTGCTAGCATTCTTGGCATTCTCCTCTTTGGCTTTTAGGATAGAGAATTCAATGGATTTTTCCACATGTTTCTGTTCTGTAACTAGTTTCAGGTGTTCCCATATTTTCTTTATTTCATATATGATGTCATCTTATAATACCTCCCTAGCTTCGACGAGGTCCATGTTGTCATTAAAATTATTCTTTAATGCCTTGATATCATCTTGTACAACCTAATACTTATGATTAATTTGGTCCACACTTGCATGGGTGGACTTGATCTATTTCTCCATATTTTCGAGCATGTACTCGGTGTTTTTCAAATCAATCTAGATCTTTTTAAGCTCTCTCTCTAACAGTTGCAGCGCTGTGAGGACCTTGGTTAACTACTTAGTGGGGGTTTTTGGGTTGTTTGACACAACCATATCATAGATATGAGAATCAATATTTTGTTGTAGCTTAACTACCTTCATATTGAGTGATACCACCTCATTATTCCTCTCAATCAACTCCTTGGCCAATATTTCCTTCTCGTTTTCAACCTCTCCCAATTTCTTGGTCTATGCATTCTCTGCAACATATATTTTATGGTGTGGGCTCAATTACTTCATTTCTAATTGTGAACCTTTGATAATAGTACCTATGGTGGCTGTATCACTTAGATCCACCCCAATATTGATAATTATCTCTTTGTAGCCTTCATTTTTTGGATGGAGCGCTCTTGAATTGTCCTTTTCCTCCTTTACCTTAGTAGTTTCCTTCTCCAACAACTTCTCAGCCTTACTAATGGTCAATGATCCCTTCCTTAACTCACTGTATATCATCTCCCCTACTTGCCTATGTAAATTGATTTTATCTTATAAGGGGACACTATTCATATCTACAAATAATTCCACTATTTTGAACTATGGCCTAGAGGGGATGTTGTAGTGTTTTCTTCTCAAAGATGTACAAAAAGAACCCACTTAAGGTCATGGATGACAAATGATATCAACAATAGAAATGACTACTAAACTTGTAGATCTGTAGCTATTGATAGAAACAAAACCTACCAAAATCCTGATCGATGCTGCAATCATAGTAAATAGTAAAATGAAGAGTAATAACCCCAAAACATCTAAGGGAAACCAGATTTGTAAAGAATGATTTTATTATAACACCTCTGAATGGAACAAATATATGTCACCAGTCCCCCTCAATGGGATGGGTTCTTTTCTATCCTCAAACACTTTCAGCTTTTGTAGAGTCTCTCTCCTCTATAATGCATAAACCCAGTAAAAATATGGTGTGCGGCAATGAAAAATAATCAGAGTTACAACAGTGACTACAACAATGAAAATAATCAAAAGTGAATAATGAATGGAAAACCCTCCTATTTATAACAATATATTGAATTATCCTTGAATAATGAGCAATAATAAAATATTATTTATCTCATTCTTGGAATTACCACTTCGAATATTTTATCATATTTGTTCAGGAGGGAAAAAGTATTTAAACTTTTATTTAGAAATATTAAATAAATAAATGATTTATTTATCATCTCAAGGAAGTAGTTAACAAATAATGATTTATTTAATTATTCCTAAGGGATTTAGTCAAATTTAACAAAGAATAACAATTAATTAGTGATTAATTAAATATTCTTAGAGAAAAATAACATAAATACTGATTTACCTATTTATTTTTCATGATTGGGTCAAATTTGACAATGAATAATAATAAAACAGTGGTTAAATTGATTATTCCTAGAAGAAAATCAAACAAATAATGATTTATTTAATTATTCTTCATGGGTTTAAGTATAAATTACTTAACAAAGGTGATTTATTAAGTAATTTCTCACAGCAAAAGCAATTTTACTATGGTAAAATTGACTTTACAAGGTGTACTTTGATCCATCTAGAAAATTAGGCTAAATGATCAATGTTTTGGTGATAATAGGTGAGGGATTGCATTAAAGGGTGATACAGGGAAAACTTCATCTGATTTCTTTCTAGGTTCATGGCAGCCAAGAGCCTAATCTAATATGGCACTGAATGAGAGGCCAGTTGTGATGACACTTCATCCCTAAATTTCTTGTTCCTCTCCTCCGTTAGTTGCCCTTCCTTCCATTTAGGGCCTAAGGTTGATGCACTTCCAATTGAATTTAGAATTTCTACCTAAGTTGAACTAGAGGTGGAAGCTTGTTGGGGATCCTCTAGTTGCACTTGAAGCCTGGTTGGTTTAGGATCTTCATGATCAATTTTACCCCAATCTCCTCATTTGTCTACTCCTGAAGCTTTTCCTTCTTGGTTTAGGATGCATCCTCCATCTCGGTGTCTCTTGCCTCATCAATACTCCTCTTCGGAGATTTTTTGTTTGTGCTTGGTGTCTCAATTTACATCTCTGGTAAGTGAAGGAAACTAGACATTGTGGGTGCACAAAGGTCCTTAAGTTGGTGGACATTTAAGTAGACGTAGCTGTGAACAAATGGAACTACTATACATAGAAAAATGTTAAATAGAAAAGCTCAAATTACAATGGTAGGCACGCAAGGTGAAACAAGCAGTTCTTGTAGCCTTCTAGGTGGGAAAAGGAAGAGATGGTGTGGGGGAGGACATGTGGCAGAGTTGGATTGGGTGGAGGGAAAGGGAGGAGGGTGATGCATCAAACAGTCTCGTGCTTACTTTCCACAATCGCTTAATAATGCTCCCATCTGCTGACACGATCGCCATGTTATCCTAATAGGTGGTGGGCCCAATTTTCCTCCTCTAGTAGGGTGTCTAGACAAAACTGGAGGCAAGGTTCGACCCCCTTGGAATTAATCACAACCATCAACTTTCTATATTCACTTTATTGACTACAATTTTTTGGGGGAAAGCATTGGCTTAACTGTCACACTTTTTAACCAATTGGAGCTTCTCCTGGGTGAGGTCATTTCAAGATGGACAATGATCCACCCATTGATGGTTATTATTTAACCATTTACATTTGGAAAGTGGGGGTAAGTACCAATGCAACTTGGCAGCTCTTGTGTGATGAAAATGGTGCTTCCTAGGACTTCCTCATTGCTGAACTAGGACCCAGATTCCCTGTTGCTCTGATTCCCTTCTCCCCCGAAGCCTGACTACTTTTGAAATGCAATTAGAAATTGTTATGGGGTTTCAACCCTCTAGGTTATGCTATTGGGATGGCATCATGTTGATGTTATCCAATCCATGTGTTGACCCATGATTGGTCAATGTGTCATCCATATATGGGACTCTTTTGTACCCAATAACTTCAAAAATACTTGCCATGTGTCCACCTCCTAGTGAGCAGTTGCTAATGTCACCTTTGCTCAATGGCATGTTTCCACTTGTATGGTTTGAGGAGAGAAAAAATGGTCCTATATCCTTTATTTTGTGATTGATCTATTTTTAAATGGTTCAATCTCAATGCCTTCAAAAATTCATTTAACCAAAGGTTTCAGGGCTCCAGGGTCATGGGATTTAAGCCTCCAATTTATTTTACGAGGTTTTGTGAACAGACGACCTTAGATTATGGTAGTTGAAAGATTACTACTCCCCTATCCCCCTGGTCCCTTGGTCCTTAAACCTTTCGAAATTGATTTTCTAATAATTTACGAGATTCTGGGGTTACGAGGTCTCTAGGATTTTGATTTTTATTAGCATAATATTGATTGCCCTTATCTTTTGATTAAGAAGGCCATTTACATACTTGTTTATAACATTGGAAAGCTCTTCCATAGTACTTTCTAATTGAGTGGGTTTGATGCAGTCCTTGAGTACATCTACTACTCTAAAAATTGATCTAAACTTTGTTATTGTCTTCCTATTGACCCCTTTCTTCAAGAAGGTAGTGATCTTCATCATGCCCTTAGCCAACATTAGCTCTGATACCATGTTGAGAAATCTAGAGGGCTACAATTAGGATGATTTCTCTAAAAATTTGATAACTACTTGTGATGTACTTTTACTTTCCTTAATTATTAGCTTATTCTCTTATTATTATGTTGTTATTATCATCAAATAGCTACCAAAACAATAAGATCAATAGTACACAAGAACACAAGATGTAGGTTACAAACCTAGGCCAAAACCTCTTCACTTGAGAGGAAAACCCTCAAATCCATTCTCTTCTTATAGATTCTTCAAATGACAAATTCCAAGATCTCTAGACCAATACCAATACCCTTCCAAGACCAAGCCAGAACTTCTTGATGATGTTCTCCTTCTATACAAGTCAAACCCAATCAAATATCTTCCAGCTACACAACTTTAACCCCCACCTACAAAATTTTGGCTTCCATTGTAGGTCTGAAATTTTTGAGCCCTTGCAATTGCTATTGCTTCCACACGTGTCAGTAATTATAGGGCTTCCAAATATTCCATTTGTCCTTCGATTGGCTTGCTTCTCCTTCTACGGATTTTAGCTGACCTAATAGCCCTTTCTTTGACCTTATTATTTTCAATTTCCTTAACTTCAATCTTGCAACATAAAAACCCTATCCTTCCTTCTTCTCTCATGTGTGAGAGAGAAAGAAATAATTGAAATCTTCATCTTTTGTCCTGCTTCCTTCTTCACTAGCCTTCTTCTTCTTCTCCTTCACTTAGATGATGAGAAGTGAGTGAGTATTCATAGGAGGTTAAGTTCCCTCATATATATAGGCTTCCAAGGAGGAAGACATTCCCTAATGAGGATGACTTCTTAGCTATGGGGCTAACTTGGTCTTGGAGGGTATTTCGATACTTTTAAATAATAAAATAATTATTTTTACATGTTACAATGTTCCCAATGTGGCCTTCTTCATATGAAAAGAAATATATTAACTTCTTGAGCCTAGGAAAAACCCTAGAAGCACTCAATGGGTGATTTACCTCTAAATAAAATGACATTGACCATGAAACCCATGCTAAAAATAACAATAATAATTTTTCTTTCAGTTTACAATATAAAACAATGAAAAGTACATTTCATATTTATGAATATTGAACCTAGTTAAACATTTCAACAAGAAAAGCATTCTTAGAGGCCCAAGTAGAACTTAGTAAACCACATAAGGGATTAGCTAGGAAAGGAAAAGGGAAGGTAGTGGCCAACCTTGCAAAGAAGAAAAAGGAAGACACTCTAGAGGAAGAAAAGGAGTTTGTAGCAACACTAGTGGGCTTTAACACTCCTACCAAGCCTAAGGAAAGTATGTATGCCCAAAAAAATGTGCATACAAGTTGGAAAATTACCAAAATAAGGTTAATGGGTAAACTAAAACATCCTTTAGCTACCCCCATTACCATTTAAAAACCACCTAGTCTAGAAGAGGAGAGGCTATCAGAGAGAGAAGTGCAAGGATTACCAAAACCAAAGGCATGGCAAGGTAAAATGGTAGCACGACCTAAGGTCATAAAGTAGTTGATACAACTACAAGGGAAAACTTTATAGCTACAAGAGTAGCCTATAGAGCTTTAGGAGAGAAAAAATGCAAAAAATAAATCATCTCCAAGGAAGTTACCTTCCTTTTTCTCTTGGCCACTAAAGGTTGATCCCGGCTACAAGAACATCAAGGAGAATACTACTTGCACAGTTATTTCTCTACTTAATTCTTGAAGTGGATAAGGAAAAAGTAAAAACATATTGATGAAGAAGGATAACATAAGACAAGGGAGTGACTGACATTACTAAGATGGAGGGTGAAATGAGAAAATAGAAGAGAACAACTTGAGAAGGAAATCCAATAGATAAGAGGCCAATTTCAACAAGCATGATAATTGATGAAGGAAAAAGACACTCGAACTTCATGTTTTGAAACATCCTTGGGGACTATAGCACATCTCTCCTTGGAAGAAATTAGCTACAGATAACCTTAAAATGATTATTCACTACTTTTGAAGGTATGGTGGTGTAGGTTTCAAATAAAATAGATAGCACAAAGGGGGGCCATCCATCTGCAAGAGACCAAAGAGTTCATTGATTTTTTCCTAGAATGAAGCATGGAATACAAAGCTAAGGTTTTTGAATTCTACATCCACATTCTTGTGCTTACTAACATGACCATATGGGATCCAAACCCATACCTAGGGGATGCACAACTATTAGCCCTGGAATCCTAGTTGAGGCATGAGGAAATCAGGGTAGAGAAAGTAAAGAAACCATTAGATGTAGAAATAACAAATCCATTATGGATTAGGCCTAAGCACCCAAACCCATCCATACTCACCACATCTTATCCTATCCTTGCAAAAGACCCTAAGACAATGAACATTTGGAAAAAGAGTTGAGTAGAGGTCATCCTCCATTTCAAAGACACTTTCATAGTATTAAGGGGGGAGAGCTCGTAGGCCTATCAAAGAAGATGGAAAGTGTTGCCTCATAGCAAGACAATCAAAGAATACCATTCCCCTGATCAGTTGTAGGAAACACTAGTCACAACTCCCTCTATACAAAAGGATCATCCAAGGCTTGGATTCTAGTGGATCGGGCTTAGGTTCAATCCACCCTTGTTGTTGGGGCTCCAAGTGTTATCACTAAAAAATGATCACCTAGCTATTTCTAACTAGGCGGATCAAAATACACCATGTAGGATTAATTTACAATAATAATATCGCTTTCACCAAGGGAAATAATTTAGTAAACCATTTTTATTAATTTATTTTCTTATTAAAATTAAAAAACCCATGAGAACAATTAGATAAATCATCATTTATTGAATTTTATCTAGGAATAATTATCAAATCATTATTTAAATCATTATTCCTTGTCACATTGGACTAAATCCCCTAGGAATAATTAAATAAGTCACTAGTTATTTAGTATTCTATTAGGGTGTGTTATAATCTTTCCACAACTAGCCCACGTAGTTAACCGGGGGGTCAAAGGGGGTTTGAGAGGTACCCGTAACCCCACTTTATGGGGTCTAGGGCAGCACCCCAGAAAATTTTGGTTTTGGATTATGTTAGGTTGGGTGGACCCACCTATGGTTTTGTGAATGATTTTCGCACATTTTTTTGGATGCGATGGTTTTTGGTCCATGGTATTGGACGCGATGGTTTTTCAGTCCATGGTATTGGATGCTTCAGCATGTATAAATATGTATTATCACATTGAAAGGAACATAATGAAAGAAAAATCAAGCTGGTAGTTTCGGTTTTTGGGATCCAGGGGAAAATCTCTATGTATATGTGTTTTATCTGTTATGCTCTCGCATTGTTTATTTTCTATATTTTAGAATTCGTATGAAGGTAATTTCTGTACGAGGTTAAAACCTACATTTGGTATCAGAGCAAATTTGGCTTCAAGGGGACACCTTTGTTGCTGAGGGGTTTCGCTCGGGCCTGTGGTAGACCCTGTTCAGTGGGAGATCTGCGAGATCGATTCTAGTGGTGAAAGAAGATGGCGAACAGTGGAAAGATAGAGATCAAGAAATTTAATGGTTAGATTTTTGAGTTGTGGAAACTCAAGATGGAGGATTTGTTGGTGGATAAAGATCAGTGGTTCACGGTAGATCTGAGTACTAAACCAACGAGAGTGTCTGATGAAGAATGGATGAAGTTGGATCGGAAGGCAAAGAGCACAATACGATTGTGTGTCTTAGATACAATATTGTTGAATGTATTAAGGGAATCTACAATAAAGGCTTTGTGGGAAAAGTTAGGGACTTTGTAGCAATCTAAGTCTCTGGTGAATAAATTGTTCCTACGAAAAAAGCTATATAAACTTAGGATGAAAGATGGAGACTCGGTGACAGAGCATCTGAAAACTTTTAACACTATGATAAGTCAGTTAGCATCTATTGATATTAAAATTTCAAATGAAGATAAGTGCATCAGTTTGTTGTGTTCTCTACCAGAGTCATGGGATAGTCTAGTTATTGCAATAGGTAGCAATGCAATTGCCTTGCAGTTTGATGAAATAGTCTCATCCTTGCTGATGGAGGAGATGGGACGGAAAAATATGGAGAGCTAGAATGGTGATTCCTTGTCTGTACGAGGATGGTCCCATAATAGAAACAAAAATAATTTATCGAGTGGGAGATCTAAATCTAGAGGGAGATCTAATTCTCTGGGAAAACCTGTAAAGATGGTGTGCTGGAAATGTGGAAAGAAAGGGCACTACAAAAGGGACTGTAAATCTAAAGCTCCTGATAAACGAAAGGGATCTGATAATGCTCCTTCTGCAAAGGCGAAAACCACCTTAGATGAAGGTGGGTATGTGTACTTGGCTTCTTCAAGTACACATGCAGATCATGAGGCATGGTTGATTGACTCAGGTGCATCCTTTCACTTCACTCCGCTTAAAGAGTGGTTCTGCGAGTATGAGAAATACAATGGTGGTGATGTCTTCTTAGGGGATGATAGGAAGGCTAGAATCATTGGTCATGGAAGAGTAAAGTTGAAGTTGCAAGGTGGATGGGTTACAACACTTCTGAGTGTTTTGCATATTCTTACATTAGCCAGAAATTTGATTTCTTTTACCAAGTTGGATGATGTAGGTGCAAAAACCATGTTCAAGAAGGATACCTGCGAGATGGCTCGAGGAGCACTGGTATTGATGTAGGGAGTTTGGATTGGAACTCTGTACAAGTTGCAAGGTAACACTATTGTTGATGGGTGAAACAGTTCCATGGTTCCTGAAAGTGGAGTAGAAAATCTAGTGGTCTCTCGAGAAAAGACCATGTTGTGGCATCAAAGGCTTGGACATATTGGAGAGAAGGGCCTTCGAATACTTCATGGTAAAGGTATGGTAGAAGGTATGAGTAATAGCTCTTGGATTTTGATTTCTGTGAAAATTGTGTATATGGGAAGTAGAATCGAGTGAGTTTCCCATCTGGTGGTTAGAGGACGAAACAAATATTAGAGCTTGTGCACAGTGATGTGTTTGGACCTGTGAAAGTTCCATCACTGGGTAAGTCTGTGTACTATG
>APFE031636729.1:45028-170137 GCA_000404065.3 Pinus taeda
ATTTACCCAAAACAGGGCCCACAATTTGGCGTTTCATCTTCTAAGGGTCGGTTTTGGAATGTGAAGGGTTTTCCATTGTTTCTCAATAATAAATAGGCCTTCGAGCCTCATTGTAACAGAAGTTCAGAACAGTTCAGAGGCATGTAGCCACACATCTCTTCTCAGAGATAAGCTGTCATCGCCCTAGCTGGTTTATTTCCATTTCTGGTTGTAAGCATATTTCAGTATTTTCCATTAATGAAATGAAGTATTATTTCTGCTGCATCTTTGTGTATATTGTTATCTCTGTATTTTATTGCGTTCCTGTTTAAATCTGGATCAAATTTTTGTCAGTTAGGCAATCACGTTGATTCCTATAGGTGAATATCATGTTTTCTCTTTAATCACAACCAACGTGTCTTGCCCTCATAATTTCTGCCTCTTAGCCTATTTACCTATATTCTCCTTGGCTAGAAAGCTTCATTAGCTTTATTTGTTTGCTTGATTAGTTTGAGTTTGCCTTACTTGAACTTTTTAGTTTTTGGATGGTTTGTCTCCCTAGGGCATCTGGGTCATCGACCATTCAATTATTTATCTGCTCATCAGGTTAAGTTATTGGTTAGCCCACCCTCTTATGTGTTAAGTCTGGACATGTGTAAAGTTTTTTTTTTTTTTTTTTTTTTTCTTCGAATCCCTTGATCAACACTCTTTTTGGCCAAACAGTCAATCCGATTAGGCCTATCAGCGCTAGTTGTAGCCTCACCAGTCGTGCTAGTCATGTCGATTAGCGCTAGTTTCAGCCCAAAAAGCATGTCAGTCTCTGAGTTAAGAAAAATCAAGGTTTTTTCCCATTCCAGTGCTAGTGTGTCTTAACCCTCAGAATCTCTTCTTCCACCCAAAAGTGACTAGGACACTTTGTTTGTTGGCTTTGATTGATTGATTGATTGAATTGAAGTTTCATTTCTTGATTTTTTGAGTTTTTAGGATGATTTCTATGATCCCAGGGTATCTAGGTCAATTACAGTTCATTTGTTAATTCACTCATTGTGTCAAGTTTTTGATTTGTTGCTTCATTTAATCCATCTTTCAGTCGCAACATCTTCATTGCTTCATTTTCAATTGAATGAGGAAAGAGTCTCATTTGTTCTCTTATTTTGAGTGCCTCTTTTCTCTTTCCGAGCATAGATTACATTGCTTGGTTTCTCAGTTGAAGCATTTATGCATCTTGTTTGTTTGATTCAAGGAAGAAGTTGCTTTTAGTTTCATTTATCATGCTTTGGATTTGATTGATGCTTGTTTGTTCAGAAATTGTGAAAATCTTCATTAAAGTGCTTTATGTGAAAGATTAATTTTTCATTTTATGAAAATAAGAACATCATTCTAGTTTACTTAAGAAAAAATATTGCATTAGTAGCGCTATTGAGAAGCTAGAATTGCATCAGCATAAGCAATGGAAATGAAATGAAACTTCTTTTGTTGTTAAGAGAAGATTAAGTGCATTTAGGACATGTATTAGTGAAATATTTCATTCTTTGATTGTTGCATTGATTTTGTGCTCTATATCCCTCAATTAGTGTTAACTTTCATCGAAGACAGATTTTTTTCTCATATATCCACATATAGGAATTTTCAGATGATAGCGGTAGGGCCTTGGACTTGAAACCTAATTCAAGATCAACTGTTAAAATTTATTGAATTAACCTAAGGAAGCATTGAAACTTAACACTCACATTTAGAGGTCTAGGCTAGAGACATGTTCCGACATCTTTAAACCTAGCAGTTGTCATTAACTTTAGACAACACTAGTACAGAATTGTGCTCCCCGTATCATCGCGTATGTAAAGGTAGACCCCTATAGGTTGCAATCCTTGATCCACACGAAGCTGAGTCTTCCACCTTGTAAATGTGAGACACCAAAAACAACATTCGAGGAGATTGCTTGCTTGTACTTTTCGGTTCACTAAGAGGTATTCTGCAGTTCACAGTTACCTGGTAATCCCTTTTGCCTAGATTATCTTGAGTAGTCTTTTTGGTCTTTTTGACTCTTTAAATTTCAGAGATCATTGAGCACTTGTCCTTTCAAGTTCATTAAATCCAAAAGTGACTAGATTCACATTTCACCCTTTTCTTGACTCTTATAATATCAAAAGGAAAAATTTTGTTTCAGTGTCTTAGAACTAACTACCCACGAAATATTCCTGGTTAAAGTTATCTTCCTTGGTGATTGTTTAGGATTGATTCCAATGGAAACATTTCTAGAGTCTACCAATCAAGGATTCCCATCGGATTTGAATCCTAATCCTTTTCCTTCTTTCGGAAACACTGGTGCACCTTATATGGAAACATTATCACTCCTAGGGTTAACCATTGGTTTACCTATCTAGTTATTTTCAACCTCGGTGGTCCCCAGTGTCCCAACTCCTGCCAAGTCATATCCTTCATTTGAACAACATCATATTGATTCTAAGGTTGACCTCTCACCTTCTTTCCATATTTCTTCACCCTCCTCTTCTACTTCGCCTGGTAAAAATTTGAAATCTAGTAACTAGAAGGCTAAGAAGAAGAAGAAGAAGAAGACAAAGAAGAAAAAGTCAGATAAGTGAGAGGCCAATTGTGCGGTTGTTACTCAGAACCTCTTGTAGACAAACCTTTCGATCCTCCATAGAAGGTCAGGTTCCCTTGCAAGTTTTGTAAGGATGACCATATCCTTCGAGACTGTTTTGGTATTCCCAAAGTCTTAGAGGTATGGTCTCAAAATCTGGATCGACCATCCCCATCGACCTCTGGAGATCATATCAATGCTATACCCTTGACTAGCGATGGTAAGAAGAAGTGAAAAATTAAATTCCACTGTAGGTTATGTGAAGGAGAGCATATTCTTCACATTTGCCCTATTATGGATAAAGCTTCCAAAGTTTTCAAAAACATTACAGCTCCTCAACCCCAACTTCCTGTTGGTTATCAAAGGCTTTCTCCTAACCCTCTCCCAGTCAGCAAAGAGATTGACTTGGGTTCATCTCTTACCCATCCTACTCTTGTTGAGCATGACTCTCTTGTGTCTGGTCCTGACCAACCATTGTTCGAAAAGAGTGTCGACTTGGCTTCACCTTCAGTTCTTCACTCTGTTCCCGAAGAGTAATGATCATACTGCTCATGTTCTTCTCATCTCCTCAGATTCCAATGAATTAAAGAGTGGCCCTCCCGTCCTAGTTTTTCAGGAGAGTTCTTCTCCTATTCTTGCAGAGCATGGGGGGAATCATATGATACCTCTGCCAAGTAGTTTTGTCATTTCTTTTGATTGGAGTAAATTGACTGCCTTCTACCTTCCATCTTATGTGCCTTTCCAGATCAGAGTACAATCCTATAATATGGTAGTACATGGCACTATATTAGATGAAGGCACGTTTGTTAGCATCATATCTTCTACTACTTGACAAGCTTTGGGTTCCCCACAACTTGTGCTTGTCACCCAGAATATATTAGCTTTCAATGGAGGAACCAGTCAACACTTAGGGATCCTTCTAAAGTTCTTGATTACTTTGGCAAGAAAGATCATCTACATAGATGTGATAGTAGTCCAAGGTCCCTTAGATTTCAATCTCCTCCTTGGATGTGACTATGTTTATACGATGGGAGCTCTTGTTTCTTCACTTTAACATGTGGTTTGTTTTCCACACGAAGGGAGAATAGTGAACATTGATCAATTGTCATTCATTTGTCACTGCAACCATCGTCCCCTATTGGTTCTTATTTGCAGGCAATACCATCCCCACCACAAGTCAATTATGTGACTACCCGCTCCATCTCCACACCTGCTGATGATCATGTAGATGGCATGGTACATTATGTATTGGGGGCATTGGAACCTGATTTTTCATCTGTACTAGTTAACATGTGTTCCTCATAGAGCATAGTTCTCTCATCCAGTGAGGACCTCTTGGGGGCCATGTTCTCATATGGTCCATGATCAGCGTACGAGGATAGTTCATTTTTTGTGTCAAACTTGTTAAAAAATGAAATAGATTTCAAGGATAGTTTGTTTCTGTATCAACCTTGCTAAAAAACAAAACAGATGTCATGAGAATAGTTCCTGGTCTTGTGTCAACCTTGTTAAAAAATGAAACAAAATGTGGGAGCCTTGTTCTTGGTAATGTGTCAAGCCCCTTAAAAAATGAAATAAGGAGTCACTAGGATACTTCTTTTATTATGTCAACCTCATTGAAAAAATGAAACAACTCCCTTTTCCAAATCGAGTCTTTGATGAAGATCTCATAAAATCCCAGTCGAGTCTGTCCTGGATCTTGAAAGTGAACATTTATTCCATCCACCTAGCTGAATGTTATGGAGCTTGGGGTGCATGTATCTCAAATTGAATCTTTATGCTAGAGGCATGCAGACTTATCTCAAGCATAGAATCTAAACTCAAGAATAGTTTTTCATTTCAATCTTGTGGAACCATGAAACCGAATTCAAGCAGAGTTCCCCATGGTTCAAGCTTGTGTAAAAATGAACCCATGGCCAATTTACATGTCGTGATTGTCATTTTTATTAGCTAATTTATGCTAAATGAGCCTTGGTTGTTTCATTCCATCGCCACCATCTCTTTGGCCGATCATATGCATTCACTTGGTTGTTTTTCCTTTCGTGAGGAATTGTAGTGATGAGTGGTATTGTTAGCCAGGCTCTTGACCATTACATGTTTTTGAGGAGTTCCATCATTACCAGAACCAGTTGCTACTCTTTATACCACTCGTTCCTCTAGGACGAGTCACCTTTATTCTCTTTTCTAACTCGTAAAAAATGAAAAGATTGCAGAGTATTTTTTTCCTTTTAGACTCATTAAAACAAATAAAAGAAGGAAGTCATCTTTGAGCACTTTTCTGACTCTCAAAATATGAAAATATTTTCAAGCTCTTATCATTTTGAACTCGTTAAAGGCTGTGAAACATCATTTACCCAGTATACATTTATCCATTTTTTGGGTTGGGATAAACGATTTATGAAAAGGGTACTCCTTGACTAACATGGTCAAGTGGTTCTATCAAGTATTATTTTCTACCTTTTCGGGCTTGAGAGACACAGATATATCAAAAGGTACCTTTTGGAGTTTTATTTTCTGCATCTTTTTCAAACTCTCCAAACATGAAAAAGATACCGAGTTACACCTTTGTCTGAATCGTTAAACATAAAAGACATTGGATTCATCACCATGACGTACATGAGCTTCTACTTCCTAGGGCTCATTAATATTACTAGGTTGGATTCATCCAAGTGATGGAATTACAGTGCAATCACATGGTATCCCCTTCAATCTTGTGATAAAAGATAATTGGGGTACCTGCCTGAAATGGTGGTGGAAAATTGGAAATTCCATCAATTGTGTTGGTAGCTCACTCTTGAACATGACACTTTCTACTTCATGTTGGGTTGGGATATCCTCACTTCATTGTTGACTTCCCTAGGTTGGTCTGTTCATTTCTTTTTCCTTTCCATTTGATCTCTGCCATGTAATCATGAACTCCAATCCTACGGATCCAAAATCTGCCAAACTTCGGGGTTGTGTCACCGATATGTTCAAGAGTTATCCTTCTACAGTTACCCTCATTCTTGATTCTCTGTATCATTAAAAATCATTACATCCCTTTGTCTCACGTCGATGATGTGGGACATCATGGCCCTCCTTTGACAAGGTCACTTCCTATTAACCTCAACTCATTATCCCAGAAGTTGGCTGAGAGACTCCCTTCCAGTACCTTAGAGCTTGCATGCCCTAATGGAAAGTTCTTCACACTCGATGACAACTTCACATCATTGGATTTCAATTGGGTGATTTCACACGTGTTCGACTTTAGTCCCTTTATTCACATTCTATGAATTGTGATTCTAGTACATTGAGAGCCATTGTCATTATTGGTGGTTTCTCTTGCACTTGTTAACGGTTCACATCATTGATTGGTAATCAAGCGACTTCCTAGCATGTTCAACTTCAACATGCTTATTCACATGTTATAATTTGTAGTTCAATCGAGCCACGTTGGAGCGCAAGACCCTGGGCTTAGATTACAAAATTCCATGTTGCAAGGAGTTGTGACATGATCACGCTGATATACATGTCTCTTTCAGATGGATGGTTGCGACCATACCATGAGTTGTTAAATGTAATCCTTCTCATTATTGGATGGTTGTGACCATACCTTGGTTTTGATATGATCCTCCTTACAAGATGGCTACGTCCATGCCTTAGATCCATTGAAATGATCATTCTCTGGGTGGTTGTGTCCATACCACGATTCATGTATCATTTATCAGAGATTTCAGTGATGTATATGTATCTATGCTTGCTTGTAGGTTCTCCGATGACAATCTCTAGTTCCAAGTGTCTACCTGTAAAGCATTTCACCCCTTACTCTAGTTCAGCCTTCACATTTTAGGGGGCATCTGTTACACAACATTTTTTCACTGTCCTTGTACTCCCTGCTCCACGATCCTGGAGGACCTCTACAGTGAACCTTACATGCTTTCCCATCATGAAGAGACTGCCCTTATGTCCCTCTTCATGGGAATAACATTTCCCTTTTGCATCACTTCCCAAGAATCTTCCTTTTATCCCAGTTTACAAGACTGGCGCTAGTGCTCAATTCCTTCCTCACACTGATTTTCAAGTTTTAAAACTAGGCTTAGCATTGTACGGTGCAAGTGAGCCCTTCATCCCTCATCCCAATCCACTTTTGGAAATTTTTTAAATATGGAGTCGAAGCTTCGACGTCTAGAAGCTTTGTAATGGAAGTCTGGTAAAATGTTGGGCTGGATAGAGCTGAAGAATTCAGTTTGGGTTCCTTTCCCCTATTAATATGGAACAAGCCCAAGAGAGAAGGCCTCTCCCATAATAAGAGGAACCATATCCCCTCCATCAAAGCTATATAAACTCCTCATTTTCCAAGTTGAACTAGTCTTTTTTGGAGCTTGAATAACCAACAAGATATCTATAGCTTTTTTCCTTCTAGTTTATGTATGTAAAGGGAGAATAGTGTGTTTGGTTTGGTTTGGAACTAAAGGGAAGAAGCCTTAAACTCCCATTTTTTAGGCTAACCATGAGATGTTAGAAGTGCTTTTGGAACCTAGATATGTCGGAGGAGACCTGCAACATCAAGGCTTTGGTCGTATCTTTTTCATAGCTTTATATCAATACAACTAATGGTTTATTTCCTACATTGATTGTCATATTACATTTAATGGCTTAAGATTCATTCAATTTTTAAGTAAATTGAATGAAACTATATGTTGTTACATTTGTTGTTGTCTCTTGTGTATTTGTTTCAAGTATTTGAAGGAGAAAAACTCAAAGGAAGTTGGAGAAAAGGAACGAGGTCATCATCAAGCGAAGTAGCATTTTAAGAGGTAGGCCCTCTTATTTGATTCTAGTTTAAGGAAGTTTTCATTAGGTTGTTCTGTTTGCGGCTAGGCCCACTCTAGGGCTAGAGGGATCACCTCTATCCGCAGAGGAGATTTACCTACTCCACAAATATAAAAGAACCATTTCACTTTTTATCTTTTTGCTTGAAAAATGTAATGCTAATCTTTCTTGGTTGTTTGGCAGGGGAGACAGGTGTGTAGGAAGAAAATTACAATGGTTCAAATGGCTTGGAGGGTAGGAAGTTTCCTAATCATATCTTTAGTGATGCGTTTTCTCAATTCGGGCTCAAAATAGGCTGCTACATGTTTTCCTACAGCATGTCTACAGGATGTACTAGTTCACTTGCAGGATCCCCTGTTTTACTACAGGAATAAGCTAAAAGCTTAAGGAGTGTCCTAGAAGGTGGGATGAAGCTTTGGAAAGCTGAACAAAGAGGGAATAAAGCATGGGAGTGGCAGGAATTTAATGAGAAATCAAGAAAAACTTTAATATGGTTGGATTTTCTCAACGGAAATGGCAAGTTTACCTGATAAATTAAAAATTTAGATGGAGACCTTAGTGAATTTTCGAAATCATGGGTGGATATGGCTTGGGTAAGGCTGATGAGATGAGGTCTCCCTGCAATGTAGAAACTCCTACAATGACACACACCATTGTTGGCATTTACACATAAATTCATCTAAAAAAGGGAAGGGTTTATTCAAAATAGAAGAAAACATAATTATCACCATGTATTTGTTAAGTTCATGCGCGTAAGTGCTCGAAACCAATATAAAAGTGATATGCAATCAGTGAAAAACCTAAGAGATCAAAAAAACAATTGCAAATTATCCTATGAAATTGAAAGATAATGACCTAATCAACAGGAAAACCCTAGATTGTGCAAAGAAACAAGAATTTTGTCTTTTTGGGCTGGTTGGGAAGTGTTCCTCAAGCCATGATCCCTAAAAGGGAGAAATGAAGTGAAAACCACTTGTTGTCAACCTTTTTGGAATATCTTCATATCACTAGAATGCTACTATTAGAACTATCCACAAATCAGTTTAGCAACTAACTATGAGTATAACCTAAGCATACATATACAACAAGAGGAACCTCTACTGCTAGGGTTGGGCCCTAACCTAAGAGATTCAACCCTCTGAACCAACTTAGTGCTGTATCAAGGGACCACTGATCATTTTCATTAATATATCAAAAATACACAAGAGTGCTTGGTTACAATGATTCAACTTGAAAACTGCTTAGTTATCTTGAACAAAAAATATGAATCTTAATGAGGCTCTAGGACTCTTGATTCATACAACCAAAATTAGCAAAAAATTCCTTCAATACAGGGAGGCTTGGCTCTCCCCAATCTCAGGATCAATTGGTGTTCAACTATCACTGGCTTGGATACCAATGAACCTCATGACTTGGCTACTTGCAACTCTGAGCAGATGAGATTTGATTGAGGAACCTTCGAGTGAGTGAGGAGTTAAGGAGGGAGATCATATCTCCTAGAATCCCTCTTTCTTTTCTCCATTCGATTTCCTGCACTTTAATTAACCAAAATTTTCTCCAAAACATGTAATCAATTTACATTAGACCACTAGACATGACATCTCATCTTTCCTCTCCTCATTAAGAAAAAAATAATTAAAACATGTAAATAATGATGAGAAAAGTTGATTTTAGTAAACTAGAGGTGCATTAAGGTCCATATAATTTACCCAATGATGAGCCTCATCATCACCCCCTATTGAAAATGTTTCTCATTCGTTGATCAACTCAATCTATGTCCATGTCTTTCATTGCTTTGGTGACCTCCTTGACATTCTAGACTTCTGCTGTAGTCTCATCCTCTTGTGGATAAAACCCTGCATTCCTCTCTATCTCCTACCACTACTTTTGTTCTTCCTCTTCCTTTCTCCCCTTTAACATACCTAAAAGTAATGGTGGTTTGAGTCTCAATCCAATCTAGTTGACTTCGAGTCTCTGTAATGTTTGATTATACAGTGAGAGTATTTCTACTGCATTCCCCATTCTATGAGGAAAATGATATTCTTTGATCTTTAGGTTGTAGCGTAAAGTCTTCCATCTCCTTTGCCAGGCTTGCTGGCTCTCATCTCCTAGAAATATTAGCATGTCTTGAAAATGAGTGACTGCATGTTCTTGTATATCAAGGTATCTTGGTGCAAGCTTGGGATCATTTGAAATGAGGTTGTGAGTGTTGATGATAGCCATTGAGTTAGATTGTTCTGCTATGACTAAAAGGGGTTATGCTTCTTCTCTTTCCAATGCCCTTTTCAATTATGTAGCTCTCACTTACTCATGACTCATCCAAGATGCCAAGGCCATTAGTTGTAAGTCCCCTAGCTTTGGATTGGGGTCCCACACATTTAAATCTATCAGAGCATAATTGTCTACCTAGAATTCAAATATCTTTTCTCTATCCTCCAGGTTGCTTTGGTCATAGAGGTCAAGGAATTGCATGTAGTCTTGGAAAGGCATAGTTCCTCTTTTTGCTAGGGTTTTTATCTAAAAATCCATCCATTGTTCTTTGAGGAATAAGGAATATGATTTTCTTGGCATCCTACAGTGAATTGCCTCCATGGATAAACTTGCCATAGTTGCCAATTTGCCTTCGTTTTCATGTAGCTTTCCTTCTTAGCCATGTGTTCTTAGCCTCCAATTGAGATTTCCTCCTTGTGTCCCTATACCTTATGATACTTAATTCTCTGCTCATTTCTTGCAACTTCCCTTCCATGTGGCCTACATCCTCCACCCCTTTTGATTCAGCAATTTACATCCATCAATGTGTCCTTGCTCTCTCCTTTTCAAGTTCAAAGAATAGAGGAATGGAAATTTTTTGTGGTATCACCTTGCCTCCTTCAATGAATCTATAATAGGAGTTGAGGTTTGGTTGTGGGCTAGGCTCCTTCAGATCCTGGGCCTCTTCCTCTATTTTTCCTTGAGTAACTTATGCGTCTTTTCCTTCCCTTTTCCCTTGCAGCCTTTGCTGGTCTTTTTTCTTTGTTTCCTGTAGCTTTGATAGGATTTCCTGTAGGACTATTTTTGCTTCCTATAGTTCTAACTGTGCTTCTTGTAGGAGACCTTTCCCTTTTTGTGAAGGGGTCAAAGGTTGTTTAAGTTGGTTTTTTTAGGCCAACCTATTGACATGTCTCCTAACATAGGTGATTGGTGACTTAGGAGAAGCTTATTCTGATGCTTCTTCTTCTTCCTTCTTCTCTAGAGGGACTACTTTCTCTTGTTGTTTTGTTGACTTCTCTATGATAATTGAAATTTTGGTAGGGGTTCAAGGTCTCCCTTGTTTAATCTGGGTGCTCTTCCTTGTCCTGAAGTAAAGGGAAGTTTGCCTCTATCTCTTTCCCTTTGATTTGACAGGTGTACTTATGGCAGTTAGAGCAGTTGTTGTCTCCTTTTCTGTAGGTTCTGGAGACACCCTTGGTGACTCTTCTTCTTCCCTACTTTGTTTCTCATAGTTTTGTTCATCCTTTTGTACTTCATCCTCTTTTTCATCGTCTCTTCCATCTTTCTCTTCATCCTATTTTACTTCTTATCTTTTCATGCTCTGTTTCTTCCCCCTTTTCATCCTCTTTTTATTCTTCTCCCACAATAGAAGCAAGGATTTTATCATACTCAATGGCTCAAATTTTTCCTTCTTCCTGCATGCCTTCAAATGTTGACCATGCAATATGGATTCTTAAATTGTTTAGAGTATATTCTAAGATAAGTTTGATCAATCCGTGATGTGTTAGCTGCTGATGTTTCCCTTCTTGTACCTTGATGCTCACATCTATTATTTATTGTAACAGAAAATAAGGTACACTAAGTCCATTATGAGGAGGTGTCTCCCCTCCAAACCTTAGCTCATGGAGGAGTCTAAAATGGTACCCACATAATACATTATATTTTCCTTCGTAGGAAATATAATTGATGATGTGGTAACTTAATTCATTCCAAAGACATGGAATTCTTTCCCTTCTATCCCCATTTTTGTCTTCAATTGATTATTCTCCTTCCAAGAAAAAAAAAATTCTTTGCAAGAGTGTTGTTAGTTTTGTACTCTTTTATCCATTGCAACCCTATGGGGAGTGTAGTTATCCTGCTAATACTCTTAGCGGTAATTGCTACCGAAAAACCCTTCACTAGAGCAGTGGCAGTGGCTCTAGTGAGAGGTATGAGTGACATCCCAAATTCTCTAGCCACATCATCATCGTATCCCCTTAGTAGCTCAAAGAACCCCATCCATGGATCCCTTGTAAAGATTTCTACCACATGAGGATGTTGTTGTATTCTCGTTGTGTTGGTGGGATCTCTTTTGTTGAAACCTCATGTCATATTTTTCTAGAAATTCTTGTTTCAGTGAGGTTTGGGTGGCTATAGTTTAAGAACTTTGGTAGGTGATGAGTTTTCATAGTTATCTTTCACTGACCTTCAAAGAAATATTTCTACCTTTATGCATAATCAAAATACTTAAAAGAAATGATAATTTCTTATTTTTAAATGAGAAATGCAGAAGGTATGGAACCTACCTCCCTTTGCTATGCTCTAGTGACAAGAACTCTTGAATTGATTGCCCTCGGTGTCCACTTAAAACTATTTGCGATAATTCTCCCTATATCTTGTAGCTTTCCTGTAGTTTCCTGTAGGAGCTCTTGTTGTTGTAGGTGTTGACTGTTTCATGTAGGTGCTCCTTGCAGGGATGTCGAGAGTATTGTTTTTCCTTTGATAACTCCTCGAAGTTGTCTTTGCCTTTATATTTTCGAAATAACAAATACTTCACATGGGAGTTAGTGATTATTTCTATTTGTGGATGATTTCATTGGGTGATGTGCTGGTTGGCCGAGTACGAATACCTCCTTTTGGACCATTGGTCCCACTACAAGTTCATCATATCACCTTTCCTCGTACTCATCTCCCACTTTTATGCTCTGTAACTTAACCACCTTTTTTATTGATTCCCCTTTTTTTTATGTGACATTGCCATGTATGCAGTTGACTAATCCGTTTTCTTCTCATTATCTGATTGAGGGTGGCCAAGTTAACTGGTCACCTTCACTTATAAAATCAACTTACTACATTATTCCTAAAGCTTAATCATATCCATACTTATGAGGGAGTATTTGGTGAGATGACATACCTATGGATCCTTTGCCTTATTGATACATGCTGGAGAGTGGTGTCTATTTGTTGTTTTTTCGTAGCTGCATAATCTCAACTATGTTTTTTTCTTCTTTTGTCGATGATTTTCTCCTAAGATGATGTACAAGTTCTGGATTTTGTTTTTGTAGGGCTTCTTGTTACTGTTGACCTTTGGAGGAGCTCCCTAATTCCTATAGTCCTTGTGTTCAAGGTGGGTTGGAGTTGTTGTGGCCTTTTTTGTGGAATAGGCTGCTATAGGAATTCCTACAGGATGTCCTGTAGCTGCCTTTTTCTTGAACTTTTGCATCGTTTCTCTGCTCTGGAGTGGAATGGGTATTGGAATGAGCGGGGGATGTGGTTATGGAGTGGAAGATGAGGTATGTTGTTGTTGGAATGCCACTTTTTGATGTTTTTTTTCTTTTTTTTGTTCTCTTCTCCCTTTTTTTATATTTTCTATCTTTATTTTTTCTGATGGATACAGGGGTGACCTGGTCATGATGGGTGTTAGCTAAGGTGTAGTGAGGTCAATGGATGTTTTCATATCCCAAAAGAGGTTTCTGTCACCATTTTTTCGCTGGAATGCCCTTCCTTTACTTTTTGAAGGCCTCCTATAGTACCTACATGAAGCTGCTGTAGTATTACAGGGAATCCTATAGAAAACACAAAATTACTTGGAATTGAAATCTGGAGTTGAGTATGGATGGAAAAACATGGGGATTATGGAGGAGATGAGATGGATGAAGGAAAACATAGTTTGTGGTATGGCATACTATCATTTGTATCTTGTGTTCATCATATTCTTGCAAACTTGCAAAAACCAAATTGTTATTTGTGTATGTTTTTCTCTCTTTTCTTTTTCCCTTTTTTTTTTCTCCTTTTTTACGAAAAGGAAACTAGGTTGCCTCGAAGGAGGTTTTCATCCTTATTTCCTGCCCTAGGCGCCTCAAAAGAGGTTTTCACCGAGAGGTCTTTTATTTTATTTTTTTTAATACTCTTGGGCTGCCTCAAGAGGTTTTCACCCTAAAAGTTGGACTTAGGTGCCTCATGGAGGTTTTCAACTAGGTCCCTTTATTTTATTTTATTTTTTTTTTTCTCTAAGAAATTGGTGAGGTGGAAGATGAGACTTCTTCAATGACCATCACTGCCTTGCTGATGCTACTGATGAATTCCTACTTTGATAAGGGATTTTTGTAAACATTTAACTTGTACCCATTGACAAGAAAAGGGATAAATTCTACATCGATGGTTCCTATTTGAAAAACTACATTATCATGGAAGTTTTCTATTACATATGGTCCCAACCATCTGGTCACTAACTTGCCTTTGAAATCTTTGTACAGGGGGTCATACAGAAAGGGCCAGTTGCCTTCTTGAAATAGTTTATCCTTGATATTTCTGTCATGCTAGATTTTCCTTTGTACTTGGGTCAATTCTATGTGTAGGAGGGCCTGCATCCTAAATTCATCTAACCCATTCAGCTGGAGAAATATTTCTTGTTGTGCCCTTGTGGCATCTAGATCCAATTGTGTTTCCATCCTTAAGGTATTCTATTAAAATTCAATGGATAACAGGGCTTTCTTCCCATAGGCCCACTCATAACCGATGAAGCCAATGGTGGTCTTGCAAGTAATATTGTAGGCCCAGGTGGCCTCCACCAATCTATCTTCCTAATCCTTTCTGTTACTGCTAATCACTTTGATCAAAATGCTTTCCAATGCTCAGTTGGTGACTTCCACTTGCCCATTAGCCTGTGGATGGTAAGGAGGCGACTTTCTTTGCTTGATCTTACGTTGGCTTGACATATTTTCAATCATGTAAGATGTAAATTGACTAACTTGATCAGTTACAACTCTCTAGGGTATCCAAACTTATAAAACACATTCTCCCTCGATAATTCAACCACCTTTTCTTCTGTTTCTACCTTCATAGCTTTGGATTTAGCCCATTTTGTTAAGTAGTCGGTGAACATAATGATGTAATTCTTCTGTCTGGATGGAGGGTCAATGGGCCCAATGAACTCCATGCCCCACTTTTCAAATGGCTTGGAAGTCACTTGATGTTGAAGAGGCATTTCATCCCTAGGGGTAGGCTTCCCCATCCTTTGGCACTGATCACACTGGCTAGTATACCTTCTTACATCTTGGTGGAGAGTGGGCCAGTAATAACTAGCTTGTAATACCTTGAATGATGTTCTTTTCGCTGCAAAGTGACCTCCACAAGGCCCGTCATGACAGGCTAGGAGGATGTCAAAACCTCCTCCTTGCTGACACATCTTCTCATAATTTTATCTGGGCCTAGCTTGAAGAGATTGCCCCCAATCCATATCAATGGGGCACTTTTTCTTATGATTCTACTCTTTTCCTTGGAGGACAAATTTCGAGGGAACCATGCAGATACCAAGTAGTTTTCTATGTCAACAAACCATGGAGAGAGAACTGAAATGGTGAACAAATGTTCATCTAGTAGCTAATCATCAACCATTCCTTCCTCCCCTACAGGTAAAGTCAATCTAGATAAAAAAAATATGCAACTAAATTCTCTTTGGCAGCCTTATCAATAATAGTTACATCAAATTGTTGCAATAAAAGTAACCATTTCATAATCTGGGCATTTGCATCAGGTTTGTTCATCAAATATTTAATTGCAGCATGGTCGATATGTAAAAATGTCTAGTAGCCAGTAATATAATGCCTAAATTTATTCAATGAATGGGCAACAACTAAAAGCTCTTTTTCAGTTACTGTGTAGTTTATCTCAGCTTTTGACAGATTATTTCTGATGAAGTAAATGACATAAGGTAGCTTGTCATCTATCTCGCCTAGAGCTACTCCTATAGCTTTGTGAGAGGCATCGACATGAATGTGAAAATGAAGAGCCCAATTTGGGACTCGAAGAATAGGTGCAATATTAAACTTTTCCTTTAGGTTTTCTAGGGCCTCTTGGCACTGTTCTGACCATAAAAATTCATAGTCTTCGGACAATAATACAAATAAGGGAGAAGCTAACTTGCTGAAATCTTTTATAAATATCCTATAGTATCCAGCTAACCATAATAAACTTCTGACATTCCTTTGCTTATGTGGAGTAGGGACCCTTTTGATGATGGAAATCTTATTTGGGTCTACATGCAGTCCTTCTTGGGATATTGAGTGACCTAGAACAATCCCTACAATCATCAAGAATTCACATTTTTCGGGACTAAGGGTTAAGTTCATTTCAATGAATTTGTTTAACACCTTTCCCAGGTTAGAGAGAGACTCCTAGATATCACACCCATAGGGTGTGAAATCATTCATATAAATTTATACTGCATGATGGTCTAGCTTTGTAAAGATGCTTAGGACTACGCTTTGGAAAGTAGCAAGGGCATTGCATAAACCAAACGGAAGGACCCTATAAGAAAAAGTACCTGAAGGATAGGTGAAAGTGGTTTTATCCTTGTCCTCTAGGCTGATATGGATTTAATTGTACCCATTGAATCCATCCAAGAAAGGGAATAACTTTTTTCTTTCCAGACCATCTAATACATTGTCAATGCAAGCTAGAGGAAAATCGTCCTTGTCTATGACTTTGTTTAGCTCTCAGTAATCCACACAGATCCTCCACTTTCCATTTTTCTTTGGAACTAGCACTAGAGGAGACACCCACTTATTTTCCAAGATGGGGTAAATGAATCCCGCATCCAACAATTTCTGCAATTCCTCTTTAACTATATCCTTGAGGGGTAGATTCGTTCTTCGTTGGGGTTGGCGGACTAGCTTGTAACCTTCCTTGATGTAAATGAGGTGAGTACACATCGAAGGGTGCACTCCCTTCATTTATTTATAATTTGAAGCAAAGGCATCCAAATTCTCTCTTAGCAGGTTACATAACTCCTCTTCTTGGTGTACAAAGAGAGAGGGGATGCTTTTCAATGCTCTTTTAGGGCCAAATTCTATCATCTTGACATGAGTAGGGTTTGTTTCAGCTAGGCATAGATCAATATGATGGTTGTCCTTGGCTTCCTTCACTACTTCCTCTAGATACATGGTGCTGGGAGCTTGATTTTGGAGGATGTGTTCAATTAAGTCATCTTCATCAAGCTATCCTCGTCCTATGGTAGTTTCTAGGGTATAGATTTGGGAGGGGTATACTTCATCTTCTTCCCCCTCTTCTAGCCATAAAGGTGAGTCATGCTCTATGGATGGTTGAGTAGGAGGGTACAGGACCAATTCTTTTGACATATGCCCATTGTTGATGGTCATATTTCCAGCCCTGCAGCTTATGTAGGCATTGGCAGTGGCTAACCAAGGCCTCCCAAGGATGAGAGGATAACCATTGAATTTGGTCTTAGGCTAGAGAAATAAGAAGTCAACAGGGTATTCCCGGGAATCAATGGAGACCATCACATCCTCAACAATTCCCTCAGGAGCTACTATGGATCGGTCTGCAAGATGAAAGACTGTTGTGGCCTTCTTTAATGATCCCTGGAGATTCAACTTGGGCATAGTGTCCTTATTCATCACATTGATGGCATCCCCAAGATCAATCAAGGTATGGGGAACAACGGTTCCATCGATGTGTAAATCTACTACATGACTATCAGGATCTCGATAGTTTGGAAAAATTACCCGCCCTAACATTAAGTTGAACAATTGTCTAATGACATTAATTATAGGGGTTTCCTCCTTTCACCTTCCTAGATGTTTGAAACACTTCTCTTTGATCATATTTTTGTAGATTGGGACATTTTTTATCGCTTGGAGAAGTGTGATTTTGACACAGATTTTTAATCTCACCCAGAAGTTCAGTCTCTTCCGGGCTCTACTAGACTAGATGGGTTAACCTTTTAGGAAAGGGGGGTGGATTCACTCTAGGTAAACTTTCCTCTATTTCCTCCTCACTCTTCCTTGGTGGAGATGGGGGTTGGTTATCTAGGAGTACTCTCCCAGAACTAATGTTAATTTCATGAATTTCCACAACATAGGAAAGCTAGGATGTTTCTCCACTGTAGACCTATTGTACATGTCTGTTGTTCAGGTATAGGTTCGGTTGGGCAGAAATCTGAGGTTGTTTAGGTGGAGTGAGGTGTAGGATTTGTGGTTGAGATGAAGGTGAAGGCAATAAAAATGGGCCTTGGTTGTATGGGGGACTCCACCCCTAGGGTGGTGCATTCCACTGAGGTTGTGGAGGAATATATGGCTGAAATGGTTTGTTGGCCCATTGGGAATAGTATGAGCAGGGGGTCACCAAGGGGGAATGGATGTGTTTTTATTAGGGTTGTTACATGAATAGGATGACCCTTTCATGCCCTTCTGGTATGGTCGAGGTCCATTAGGCCTCCTTTCATTTATGTAATAAAATTGTTCAGTCACCCCTTCAGTTCCCTGATACACAAATTTTAATCCAAGGAGAGAAGGGAACTTGTTTGTGGAGTGTTTTTCCTCACAGACCAAGCATATTTCTATTAGGTTCAATGGACATTCATTCCTAGGGAGTTTCCTTGTGCAACTAGGGCAGAAGATGGCTAATGCCCTCTCTGCTTCCTCTTGCTTTCTTTTGATCTGCATAGTGTCTATTTTTAGAGCAAGCTTCTACACCATTTCACTCTTAAGGTCTTCCAACATGTTCCCAATTTCACATTTTATGGATTTATTGGAAGAGGATGAACCGACCACCGCTTGACTAGCCCTACCCTTCTTTCTAGTTACCCTAGAATGATTCTTGAAAACTGTCTTGATATCATCACAGGGTAACTACTAGATGTCCTTGACTGACATCAAGTTTAGGGTTTCTAGAGGGTATTCCCTAATTCCCATGAGAAGGAATAACTTAAGTGATTCAGGATCAAGGGCGCACCTGGCACTTTTGTAGCTGAGTTGGAACCTTTCCACATAATCCTCTAAGGACTCATCATGCCCCAAGGTCATTCTAAAAATTTCCTCTTTTGTATCTTTGGACCTGTAGTAGCCCCTATACTTGTTTTTGAAAGCTTGTTGCATCTAAGCCCAAGTGGTGATACTATCTCCAGGTAAACCCATGAACCAGCGCAGGGCTTCATCCTTGAGAGTGGATGGGAATAATTTCAACTTCTGATCATTAGAGGTGTAATCATAATTTTTGCATATGACAAAAAATTCAAACAAAAAAGTATCTAGATCTTCTGAGGTTAGGCCATGGAAGTGAGGAAGAGTAGAGGGACATATGTTTTTCATCTTAGCATCCCCATTAATTTCTCTAGTGGGAAAAGCACTGTCAACTCTTTCCGTCTCCCACCTTTTATTTCTATTTTCAGCCATTGTGTGAGTTGGTGGAATGATTTCTTCTTCTTCCCTTATAGGCTCTTCAAAAATATCTAGTTGTTTGCCTAAGGGTTTCTCTAGCTCACAGCCATCGAAGAAGAGGGAAGGTTGGCTATTTGAGGTGGTATGGGTATTTGGCAGAAATTTCCCTAAGTTATCCCTATTCGTACAAGGCATGAAAGGAACATATTTTTTTTAGTTTTAAACTACTTGTAGAATTTAAAGAAAATAGAACTAAATTGAAACTATTTTTTGAATGAAACTAATTGGAGAATGAAAGAGATGAGAAAAGGAATAAAGAAAGAAGAAATCATAGCTACTTAGAAACTCCCCAACAATAATGCCAAAAAGTGATGAGTACGAGTATTGCGGCAAGGATGTTGCAACTCATCGGGCTACCGACTTTACTTCATCAACCCAGGGTTCATACAAACTTGGAGGTGACAGTGTTGTATACATAAATAGATCTAATTGGTCTACTCTTTGTCATTGTTGAGCTGGGGTGATAGACAACTAGGGTTTCTCAAACCAACCTACTTGACTACAACAGTTTCGATTACCAACTTGGAGAGGGGAAATTTACCCTAATTGGGAGAAAAGAAATGTTTCTTATTGCAAGAATGAAAGAAATGCTTGCAAAATAACATGAAATCCTCTATTTACTTGCTAACATACCTTGCTTGCAAAAGAACCCTACTTTAACACATGTGAGGTTTTAACTAATCTAAGCATGAAATCTGATCTAGAGAGTGTTGACTACTGTGTGCATGAGTAAATATAAAAGAACATTTTTTCTTTTTATCTTTTTGTCTAAAAAATGTAAATGCTAATATTTCTTGGTTCTTTGGCAGGGGAGATAGGTGTGGAGGAAGAGAAGCACAATGGTTCAGATGGCTTGGAGGAAAAGTAGGGGCCTAATCCTAGCTTTCGTGATGATTTTTCTCAATTTGGGCTCAAAATAGGCTGCTACATGGTTTCCTACAAGATGTGTACAAGATATACTGGTTCACTTGTAGGATCCCCTATTTTACTATAGGAACAGGCCGAAAGCTTAGGGAGTGGTCTACAAGGTGGGATGGAGCTTGGAAAAGGTGAACAAGGAGGGAATAAGGTATGGGAGTGTTAGGCATTTACTGAGAAATCAAGCCAAAGCTTTAAGATGGTTGGATTTTCTCAATGAAAATGGAAAGTTTTCCTCATAAATCCAGAATTCGGATTGAGACCTTAGTGAGTTTTGGAAATCATGGGTGGATATGGATTGGATGAGGCTGATGAGATGAGGTATCCCTGCAATGTAGAAAATCCTACAACAACACCCATCATTGTTGGCATTTACACATAAATTCATCTAAAAGAAAAGAAGGGTTTGTTCAAAATAGAAGAAAAAGGAATTATCACCATTTATTTGCTAAGTTCATGCATGAAAGTGCTTGAAATCAATGTAAAAGTGATATGAAATCAGTGCAAAACCTAAGAGATCAGAAATACCAATTGCAACTTATCCTATGAAACTGAAAGATAATCACCTTGTTAGGTTCCTATACCAATAGGAGTCATAATTTTTGAATGGTTGAGGTAAAATATGTAATATATACATACCTTTGCTTTCTGCAAATGTCTTCCATATTCAGAACTAAGAAAAAATTATAAAATGTGAAGAGGGTGTATCCTAAAAGAAAAATCAAAGGACAAAAAGTTTAAAAAGGTAAAAAAAGATGAAAAAATGAACCCAAAAAACAAAAATACCATGAAAGTGTGCAAGTCAAAATGCCACTACTATTTACTTTTGATGTAGAATAAAAGATTGTGTGCAACTTTTTACCTTTGCCACAATCCATTGATGGTCAAATTGTTTAAACTTGGCTATTTCATGTTTTCAATTTTATGCTTAGAGATAGAGAATAAAATCTGACCAAACTGTTTAATGTTGGCAGATAAGTAGATAGGTAGAGTAAATAAAAGGAGCTCAACTATTTAATCTGAGCCCTTGGATGTAATAAGGATAGACTTAGATAGATTACTTTGGTAAAAGAAAAGAAAAATATTTGATAAAGGGATTGCCAGCATAAGTGCACCATAATAAGAGAAGTAAAAATGGTAGGATGCGTAGATGGGTAAGTAGTTGAATGGCTGTAGAATTGTGATGATTGATTAGATAAGATCATATCATTCACCTTCATCATAAAATTTCTAAGTATGGATGAAAATTGAGCATTTACCAAAGTACACAAAGTCAACTGATTAACCTCCCTCATTCATTACATTTTTCACTTAACTAATTTCCAAGGAAAGTCTTAAAGTACCTAAAATCTTAAGTTAAAGGGGCTCAAAGCATTTCTCTGACTTCTAGAGGGACTGGACCCTCAGCCCAATAACTTATAGACCTTAAGTACAAAAAATCCCCTCATAAACATTTACCCCTCTTCACTCCCCCTCGTTCCCCTCATAAAACCCCTTTTCCTAAGGTTTAAATCTATTTTCCTAAGGGAAAGCAATTACTCCCATGTAAAAACCCCTTTTTACAAAATCCCACCAATATACACTTAGCTTAAGTTTTTATGTTTTCTATGTGAAAAGCAAAATGAAATTGTAAAGAATTCATTTTATACTTAGTGCTAAAACATTCTCTTCCTTCGTTCATATTAACCGGTAACTTTATTTATATGAACTCCCAAGAAAATAACCCTTTTTCTCCTATATATTTATTAAAACCCCTTAATATTAATATCCTGTACCAAAGTTTGAAACATAAACTTTATTAATATCATGAATGATTAATGGGTTAATTAGTCAATTAGCAACTAATTAAGAACCAAAACCCTCTGCTGAACAAAATGAATTAATTAACCCATCTGCAGTTAATTAATAATTGACCTCCACCAATGAAATCACCCCTGACGCCCTTAATCCGCCATAATCCGTGATTAATTAATTCTCGTCACTCTTAAACCTCTGCCAGGCCCCTCCATTAAACCTTATGACTAATCCCCACCCTGACCACCATATCATCAGGTCATATTTGATCCGACGATTGACGATCATATCAGGTGGCCTCCAAAAGCCGTCCTTTACCCACCCGATATGGGTGATTTCAATTTTCACCCCACTACTACGTGGTGCCCGATGAGTGGCATCGGGTGGCCTCCTCCTGAAACCACTCTAGCCCAAGAGTGGTGTGATCTAAACCTTCTTACTACCTTCCACTAGATGACAAAACGTCTCATCCTCCGCTTAACTCCAAACGTACCTTTCCCCGTGTACCTGCAAAAACAATTGACTTTGCAAATAAAACTAAAAAACTTCATTTCTTTTAGTTTTATCATGAAAAATACCGCTCAGACCTCCATGCAAGCACCATAGTACATGCAACCGTCAACCCATGTCCAACATCCAACTTGCTGAAGTTTTTGAATTCCCAGACCATCCTTCAGTCGCGTACGCTTCCTGCAAACTGCGCACAGTCACCCATTAATCCGTTCAGAGTCAAAACCATGTATTTGATTAAAATCACTGAGAAACCCTATTTAATTCCCAAACCTTTACTCAATTTCTTTAAGCTGTTAAGTAATTTGGTAAAACAATCGCCCAGCAACTCCAAACCATTTCGAATTGAACCAATTTGCCCCTAACTTGACATAAAACCTTTGCCCCCATCCTTGAATCCACAGGAACCAAGGATGGCTACACCAGTTGCATTGAATGTCCGACCAATTTCCACTCCCCACCAGGATTTAGACCATCTCCCTTTGGTGGAAAAAGACTTTCAAATCAAAGATATCTCTGTTGAAGAATCCCCATTGAAATTATGTTGCAGGTACAAAGACCAGTATTTGAACCATGCAGACAAAATAGGTCTTTGGGAATCAAACCTGCCAAAGTACTAACTCCCTAGCATCCATATCTTCCGTGAACTTGTTCACTATTATCATGCGAACTAGAATCCCACCTTAAGAGCGGTGATGTCCCCCGAACAAACAACACTTTTCACCATCACCGCTGAATCCACAAACAAAATGCTGCAGTTGCAACCTGGTCAAAATCTTTCTCCCCTTTCTATTGGATATTTTCTTAACAAATTCCCTAGAATACCCCTTTCAAAAATTGCTCAATTATTCCAAACTTTCATTGTGGAAGAAAAATACATTACAAAGGATCCCCCTCCATACATGTCATCCTATTTTTCTCAGCCTGGAAAAGACATCATATCAATGATATCCAGTGTCTTAGGTTATCCTATTAGTGAGTATTTAGATGAAATTATTCTTGCCTACATGTCCATTTTCACTCCTGGGCAGCCCCCTGACATCATGTTTGACTATGCCAAATTCATCTTAGATAAAATGCATGATCAGTTCATGCGATTGGAAAATGAGAGAGTACTCAAGTACTCATGAGTGTTGTATCATCTCTTTCTATACTATTAAGTTGACAATTTTCCCTTCACTGTTCAGAAGCTTGACACCAGAGGAAATCCTAGATCGGTAGTCTTCTGCGCCCCTTTAATCCACAAATATGAATCTCCATAGACCTATATAGATTTTATAGATCTATTTGTGCTTCTAGTGGTGACCATGCTGATAGGAAGTCCTCCTCCAAGAATCAGTGCAGATATTAGGAGGGTCCTATAACTGTCCAAATACTACAAAGTGGGGGATTGGTACTTGTACCAAAATCACACTGGAATAAGAACATATGGCTACAAATTGGCACCTTACGAATTTCCAAGATACCTCCTAGTGAGATTATATTCCCTGGAGTACTATAGGAAAACAATAAACCTTGACGAGGTACATTTTATGAAGGCCTAGAAAAAGGCACAATGCTAAATAAAAGACCAGCTAGGCCCTTTTGTGTATAACAGTAGAGAAGCTGGAAGAGTTGCAGAGGAAATTCTTCAAGGACTCAAGCTCAAACAAAGCATCATCTGGAGATATGACCCCTTTGATGTCATCTGTAACAGAAGAAAGAAAAACAAATTGTCTCTCTACATCCACCACGAAATTCCTGAAATAGAACAATATGCAAATCAACTAGAATGGATGGAGAACACTCTAGTAGACAGGGATAGCATACAAATTGTTGTCAATAATGTGTTGATTGATATAGAAAAAAGACTTGATGAATATTCCTTTGTACAGGTGCCAAGAGAATCCCAATCCCAAAGGGAAACATAGGAACACATTGATCAACTAACAGAACAAAAACCTCAAGAGCAAGAAGAATTAGAGCAACCAAACATATCAGAAGAGCTGGCTCAGCTAGAACACATTATGAGTAATCCCCCTATTGTATAGACTCCTCTAAATGAGGAGAAGAATCCCAAAAGAGATAGAGAGGAGGCCACTCCTTCTGGCGGACCTGATGCAGAGACTTATGTCAAGAGGCAAAGGTTAAATCCTTCTTCAGAACAAGAGTTCACAAACGAAATAGTTGGAACCATAGGTACAGAAAGAGTAGAAAGCAGGTAGACCACTCCCTTTGGAGGTACACAAGAGCCTTCCACTTCAGAGGCTCAAATGCTAGAGAGACAACAGAGCATGAAAGTATCCTCATTCAGTGCTCTAGCAGGTAAGAATTAGGACATTAGAGAGAAATACAAAGAAATGAAGGCCAAAAATGAAAGATTGAAGGCCCAATGTTATGTACAATACCTTAAAATGACTCCCACTAATCAAACAAGGCTAATGTTAGCCTTTGATGTAAAATAACGTAAGATGCAAATGAATTTCATGAAGTTTACCACACAACAGGCTAGGTCTATAGCAGATTACTTGAAGACAGATTTTGAGGTTTTGGCAAAGGATATATATCCTATCGACCAAATAGAATTACACAAACAAACTAGGGAAATGGGCTATTCTACATTGACCAGCAAGGTCATTACAACACATCAACTCCAAAATTCGTTGAATAATATATCAACGCAAATCCAGTTAGAAAAGGCCTCTTCATAGGCCAATGATACCAGGATAAAGTCCTTAGAGGACTTAATCATAGAGATGGGGCATGATAATAAGGATGTAAAGGCTGCAGAAAATATAATTAAAAGGAAAAATGATGACATCGCTGCATTGAAAAATTAGCTTAAAATTCCTCCTCTGTATCATCCACAAACAACTAAAATATTAGAAACTCGAACGGAGGAAGAGCTTATGGACTTAGTCCTTAAGCTGAATAATCAACTAAAAGAAATAGAGAAAGATCTGGATAATGTGATTCAATCTAGATGGAGTGAGTTGGCCACCACTCAACAGACTATCATTCCTACATTCTCTACAACAGTGCCCTCCACATTGGCTACTTCGTTAGCACCAACAGTTCCACCAGCTATAGTTATTCTAGTCACAGGTACATCTACAAGCATAGGGACATCCACAGAAAAGATAGCTGAATTGGTAAAAGACATGGAGGAAATGACCATCTAGGCTACTAAGTTTAAAATGCTTAGAGAAAAAGAGTCAAGTTTGGAAACTAATTAAAAACCTACACAAATACAACAGAAGGAAGAAGCTCAAAAGAGTCAAAGAATGGGAGAAAGGATAAAAGTACTTGAAAAGGACTTGACATTGCAACAACCACTAGGAGATATGATGGAAATGCTCTGGGAGACAAGCCTGAAGAGGCCAACCAATTGATTGAACTCCTAAATAGAGAGAACATGTATCAGCTGGATGAACTTGGCATAGAAGATAGGACATGCACCATCGTCGAAATCAGGAAGATTCTCACCAGAAGGAACCTTATGCTCAATATTGAGAAAAGATGCGAAAGCATCCAAGCTGATATTGATAGATTTATGACAAAGTCTGGTATTTTAGGGGAAAAAGGACTCCTTAGTCCTATGGTAATCCATGACAAGCTTATGACCCAAGATGATTATGTTGAAAGACTAAACAAGTTGGCCAACAACCAAGCTAGTACTTTAGGGGTAAAAGCTCTACCCACAGGAAAGGTATTATATGATAATTTGGAAAATCTATTTTTTCTAGAGCATGAGATAAGGCACATGTTCGTCAACAAGCCAAAATTTTCCAAGTACACCGAGGCTGATGGGATATATAGAAAAATGCTAAAGATGAAATTACCCAAAGGTGAATGGTGGATGAAATTAACTGATATACTATAAAGTTACTGCAGTAAATGTATATGGCAGCCAGGTAAAACAGATGAAACAGAGTCAAAGTTTAGCAAGTAAAGAGTATCAATAGATTGAATACATAAATTGATTCCAACACAGAGCTATAAAGCAACTGAAAGAGCCAAATTCGAATTACAACAGCCAGCACTATCGGAATAAAAGGGACAACAAGAAGGTAGTTCTCCATCTATCTATATCTTCATGCTTGAAGATATTTTTCGTTTCCTAGAATAATTCTCATATTGTTATGAGATATTTTGTAACATTTTTTGTTTAAATACTTCACATTTTGAAGTAATTAGGGTGGATTAAAATACATTTCTATAGACATTTTATATCAAGCTAAGGAGCTATTATAATCAAGACTGGACTGGTTTTGTTGGGTCATGAAGTAAAAGTAAAGACATTTCGTTGGATTCTCGTGCACAGTTGGAACCAAATAAGTATTATCTCTTCATTTTTAATTATTTTTTTCTCGTCATATTATAAATATTCACATGTTTTCTCTATGAAATATGAATAGTAAACAAGGAATGATATTTCAGAATTAGCTTTAATGCTCTCTGTATTAATTGTTTACTTTCTCATTGTTCTCTACTAAACTATCTTGGTCTGGGAATTCTTAATTGCTCCCTTACTTCTGTAGTTTCCCCCCTTAGGTCCATAGTAAAGGATTCTTAGTTTCCCTTTGCTATTGATCTCCTTTTTTTCTTCATCTTGATCCTAGTTTACGGATTCTTCATTGCCCTTTTACCCTGGTTAGGACTACCCCATCCATTTGAACCTGCGGATTTGCTTTTTGCTGTGCTAGCTTGCCTTGTGAACTCCTCCTTTAGTAATTGATCTGATCCAGTTAAGCCACTCTTTGATTGAAAGCATAGCCCAATGGCCTGAATATTTATTCTGCCCATCTGTTTTTTTAAGCCTACCTCCCAATCAAAACCAAAACATCATGAGCACTACGAACTAGCCTAAAATCCCACCAAAACAAAGTTAAATTATAAAGAGAGAGCCTCTCTGGACTTAGGTTGGCTAGAACCCGAGTCTAAAAGATTAGGTTTTTGGTTACCTCAGATTATTCCTTCTTTTAATAACTTCTAGGGAAGACTTCTGAGTGATAACAGAGTGGTGATCATACTGGGGAATCAAGCCCCCAGCCTTAATAAACCTTTGAGAAATTCAAATTTTTATTTTCAAGCCTCTTAAAGGGTTTATTAGAAGTTATTTCAAAAATTCATAAAAAAAAAGAAAATAATTAAAAAAAATATTGAAATTCGGCTTCAAGGGGAACTCACCATACGAGGGCCAACCCTGATCCAAATCCTCCCCTTGTATTTGACAATCCCAACCTTATTTCGAGAATAATTAGAAGACAAGAAAGTTGAGTAAGCCCAAGACCTTTATTTAGATCCAATTCTTGCCCCAGTGAGTGGTTGTTCATAGAAGACCTCCATTTTTATGAGTATTTTGACCTTTCTCTATTTAGAACCAAGTCTGAGATTGCACTTGAGGACACAGTGCTAGATCCAGAATTTACAACAGAACTTGAAGTCCAAAGGACAAACTTATCAATTGATCAGTACCTTCTAAATTCCCCTCAGTCATCCCTTACTACTGATGGGATCCCTGAACTTCTAAAACAACTTCAACTTCTTTTAGTTCACCCTCATTTCCTCACAATTCTGAAGTTCATTCCTCATCTTGATTCATACCTTCGCTTCCCCATCATCCTATCACTACCCATGAGATACTCATTACCCCTGTTACCCGAAATCCCCCTGCTACCGCAACTCATGTTCTCAATCCTATCCAACTTAGAGGTTTAGCACTCAGATATGCCCCTCTTGTGATGCATGCTCCTCAAGGTGTCTTTCCACCAGACTGTCAGAGTAAAATTTTCCTATTTGGTGGCACTAGATCTTACAAAGCACAACAACACACTAGAAAAATGACAGGTTATTTTAAACTGCATGAAATTGACATAGGAGATGCCCAAATGATAATTTTTTCCCAAACTCTCGCTGGAGAAGTGAGAACATGGTTTAGATCTCTGCATAGTAATAGTATAGATAGTTTAGAAGTTTTATACCAACAATTTTTAAATAGGTGGGAGAAGAAAAAGAACCCTCTTCAAATTCTTTCTGAATATGAAAACCTCAAGAGGGGACCAAACCAAACCGTTCAGGACTACTATACTAGATTTAACAATGTATATAATGCAATACCACTTGACCTAAGGCCTCCACCTAGCTTAGCCCTAATAAAGTTTCCAGACGGGTTTGACGCTGACATGGCTTTCCAACATAGAGAAAGGAATCCCCATACACTAGAAGATATGCAAAGTGTAGCAGTTAGTGTAGAAGCTAATTTTCTATCCAAGAGAGCTAGGGTTAGAAATGAATGGAGAGCACCCTTGAAAGATGAAACTTCACCCTTTGATCAAAAAATGGATCCTTTATCTAAAGGAATGGAAAAATTGATAAATAGGATAGAAATCATTAAAAGGAAACCTTACGGGGATAACAAACAGGCACCTCCAATAATGAATCCAAACTTCAGGAAATACCAAAACCAGAATACTGGTAAAAATGGGCTTGATCAGAACATTAGACCTCCTTTCCAAGAGAACTATGCTTAAACTTCCCATCAAGAAGACCCTAAGCTAGACACTCAAATTAACTTAATGGGGTGAGATGACAAGGAAATAGTCTTTCTGACTCAGGATGACCAAGAATTATACATGCTTCAACAGTTTCAGACCCAAACTAGAGAATCTTTCGACTACAAGCAAGGGTATGACTCTGCTATCTTCGAAGTGCATAAATAGTACAATTTCAGGAGCAAAAAGAACACTGATGTTCTAGAACAAAACAAGAAAGTAGTACCTAATCAGCCTAAGAAAGTGAATGTTGCTCCAATTAAAAAAACTCTACAAATCCTTTCTAGATAAAATCATAACCCTCCCAGTCCCACCATTGAAGATGTAACCAATGACCAACCTTCTAATGAGAAACCTTCCACTTTAGTTCCCCTCAAGGAAACAGTGGAACGGTCTCTAGAAATTATATTAGAAAATCCAATTAAAAAGACTCCAAACACTGAAAAGGAAGAACAAACTACTCCAAACCTTGTCGCTAAGATTTCAAATGTTCAAATAGACAAATCCCCTTTGCCTTTTAATTTGGGAGCAGAGGAGGAAAAACTCAAAATCTCGGTTCCTTTAATAGAACTAGTTAAACATGAAACTTACAGATCTCAAATAAGAAAATCCTTAAACTTCGTTGAGAATGAAGACTTCATTAACTTATTTGATGATCAACCAAAGTTAATTTTCGGTCCTGATGTTAATGGAAAACCAGTGGAAGGAGGGATAACCCCTTCTACATTAGCCTTAATATCCATGATAAAATCCGACATAATGCAACGCTAGACTCTGGGGCTTCACACAATCTTATGCCTAAATTTGTTATGGACAAGATAAACTGGGATATCACTAGACCTTATAAGGACATGTTTTCATTTGATTCAAGCCAAGTTAAGTGCCTAGGAATTATAAAATACTTATGTGTTTCCCTAGTGCAGTACCCTGCTAAGACCATTCTTATGGACATAGTTGTTGCTGATATACCACCTAAATATGGCATGCTGCTATCTATATCATAGGGTGCCAAACTCTAGGGATCTCTGCAACTTGACATGTCATATGCTACCATATCAGTCTTTGGACATCCTAAAAAACTATATAGAGAAACTCTGATGAAGTATAGTGAGTACCCAGGAGAGACCTCAAAACTTTCCTATATATTCAATGCATTTTGATATTGATTCTTTCATTCTTTACAATGTTGATTCGAACCAAGAAGACACTTCAGACGACATTATTGCAGAACCAAAAGAAATTACAGTAGTAGAAGACAATCAAAGTATCCAAATTCAAGAGATTTCAGATAATAAAGATGACCTAGATACCATAGTCAAAGAAGATTTTGTATTGCCCGACAGTACGAATTATGAACATGATATTTTATGGCATCTTGAATTCGATGGATCAGTAAACAAATTAGGTGCAGGAGTAGGAGTATGGATTTACAACTTAGAAAATGATCATTCAAAGGGTCATGCCTACAGATTAAACTTTAAATGTACAAACAACATGGTCGAGTATGAAGCACTTTTGTTAGGTCTCAAATTGGTCAAAAGGTTAGGAGCCATAAGAGTCTCTATTATGCGAGATTCTGACTTGGTAATAAAACAAATTAACACTGTTTATATGACTAGGGATCCTAGGTTAGGATTTTTTATAGCAACGATTGTAGAAGTAAGAAATACTTTTTTAGAAACCAAGCTTGATGTTATTCCAAGAAAACACAATGTGCAAGCTCACAGCTTAGATATGTTTGCTAGTACTTGCAAGTTTCCATTTCAACCTAACCATCAGTACACTGCTGAGGTTAGGCACAGACCTGCTATTCCTGACAACTTAAAGAATTGGCAAGTGTTCCATAATGATCAAAAAATTTTCAATTTTCTAATTTTATATGATGAATTTGTAAATAGGGACATAAACACAGACATAACATTAGAGTTTGATTACACTGATAAAGTAGATATTAACAAAGTAGAAGATGAAAGGATGGATAGATTCCATCCCACAAAGTTTACAAAATCAGATATTTGAAACCTAAAACAAATTGAAATTGATGAAGCAATCGATGAAGAATCTGAAGTCATCAGTCTTAAAAATAATTTTTTGCCCAAAGGATTAACTCCTCTGGTGGACTTTTTTTATTCAAATGATGTCCCTAAAAGGCCAAAAATTGGAACCCTTAAAATGAGACATTGCGGAGTGTAACATAGGCTCTGAAGAATATTGCAAAATGATAAAACTTTCGAAGTCTTTACCTCCCAATGAAAAAGTGAAATACATAGGACTGTTAAAGGAATTCCAAGATGTTTTTGCTTGGAATTATGAGGACCTTAAGTCTTATGATACCAGCATAATACAACACACCATTCCTTTAAAAGAAAAACAAAAACATTTTAGATAGAAGCTTAGAAGGATTAACCCCATTCTATTGCCTTCTATTGAAAAAGAGATCAAAAGAGTGTACAAAGCTAGGACCATTGCACCAATTAGATTCTCATATTGGGTTTCTAATTTGGTACATACAAGAAAGAAAACTAGCGAAATTAGATTGTGTGTTGATATTAGGAATCTAAATAAAGTTTCACTCAAGGATAACTATCCTCTTCCTAAATGGATCACATATTACAGAGGGTAGTAGGTTCAACCACAATCTCACTTCTAGATGGGTTTTCTGGTTATAACCAGATTTTAGTCCACCCAGATGATCAGGCAAAAACAACATTCACTACACCATGGGGCACTTTCATGTATGTGAAAATGCCTTTTGGGTTAAAAAATGTAGGGGCCACCTTTCAAAGAAAAATGGACATAGCCTTTGCTAAGGAAATTCATGACTTCCTAGTAATATACCTAGATGATAGCACGATATTCTCTAAATCAGATTAGCAACACCTGGATCATCTCATGCAGGTCTTCACCAAATGTAGGAAGTATGGAATTTCTTTGAATCCTAAAAAATCTTTATTTGGGTTGGAAGAGGGAAAATTACTAGGCCACATTATCTCCATATATGGTATCTGGATCAACCCAACAAGAATTGAAGCCATTCTACAGATACCACATCCTAGGAACATCAAAGAACTACAAGAATTTTTAGGTAAAATAAACTTTTTGAGAAGGTTTATCTCTAACTTAGCCGAACTAATTAGATTATTAAGCAACATGATAAAGAAAGATTTGACTATTAAATGGACTCTAGAGGCTAAAATATCTTTTGAAGATATAAAGCTAGCCTTAACGCAATCACCAATTTTCATCAATCCAATGTTTGATAGGGATTTCATCATATTTTCTTTCGCCTCAGAACATACCATTACTGCAGTCCTACTGCAGAAAAATGATCAGGGTTATGAATAGACAATAGCCTTCTTTAGTAAAGCCCTGAGAGATGCATCTTTAAAGTATAATATATTGGAAAAGTAAGCTTTTTCTCTCGTCAAAGATATTAAACATTTCAGAGTTTATATCTTGTATTCTCATATAGTAGCTTGTTTTCCCAATGTTGTAGTCAAAGACATCCTAACACATGATGGATGGGACGGAAAGAGAGGGAAGTGGATAGCTACCATATTATAATATGACTTAGAAATTAAGCCTACAAAATTGATCAAAGGCCAACGTTTAGCAAAGCTAATGGCTGAATCGAACTATTAGGCCCTAGACATAAATTTCATTGTAGAAGTGGATAATGAAGAGGAGATGGTCACTCCACAAATCAGCGAGGCCTTTATTGACACACCATGGTATGCTGACATTATATACATTCTACAAAATCTTCAAGCTCCTCCAGAGTTATCCAGGACTAAAAGTAGGTTCTTAAAAATTAAGTCTTTGAAGTTTTGCATAATTGACAATGCTTTATTTTAGACAAATGATGAAGGCATCCTTCTTAATTGTTTGCTAAAGGAACTAACTAACAAAATATTACACGAGTTTCGTGCAGGTGACTGTGGGGGACATCTTTACTGGAATACCACAGTTGATAAGATCTTAAGAGCTGGTTTTTACTGGCCCACTCTATTTTCTGATGTAATGAAATTTGTAACCTCATGTCATAAATGTTAGCTTTTTGAAGGAAAAAGAAAACTATTACCATTACCTTTCAAAGCAATATCTACTAAAGTTGCATTTCAATAGTGGGGTCTTGACTTCATTGGTGAAATTCATCCCCCTTCCTCTGCCCATCATAGATGGATCTTAACTACCACAGATTATTATACAAAGTGGATAGAAGCCATACGCTCAAGACAATCTACTGATACTGTCATAATAGGTTTCCTTGCGGCCAAAATTTTGTCCAGATTCAGTTGTCCAACCAAAAGCATCACACAAAATGCAACAAAGTTTAAATCAAAGAGGATGATTGATTTCTGCAACAAATATCATATAACCCTGGGTCGCTCCATAGACTACTATCCCCACGGAAATGGACTAGCAGAGTCTTCTAACAAGAGCCCAGTGAATATCATAAAAAAATTGTTGGAAGATAACAAGAAAACCTAGAACAAGAAGCTAGTAAATGCCTTGTGAGAAGATAGGCTAGCCATAAAGAAATCCATTGGTACCAGTCCTTATCAACTACTCTATGGAATGGAGGCTATTTTCCTATCTTCCTTGGGAACACCAGTGATGAAATTGCCCCAAGAAGCACAGGTTGAGCCAAATGATATTCAAAGGAGGATAAACTAGACAAATCACTTACAGCAGACTGGGAAGAAGTGTATATCAGATCCCAATTTGTGCAGGAGAGAATCAAGAAAACTTTTGACAAAAGGACCAAGTCAGAAGATTTCTACCTAGGAGATAAATTTTTGAAATGGAACTCAAGGATGGAGGATAAAGGTAAACATGGGAAGTTTGACTTCCTATGGAAAGGCCCTTACATCATTTATGCTTTCAGAGATAATAATTCTTTTTTCCTCAAAGAATTGGATGGTGCAGAAGTAGAAGGAGGACCAATTAATGGTCCAATGCTTAAGCACTACATAGATCCCAGTCACTGATTTCACTAATCACTTGTACATATTTTATCTTTCAAAAACGTTTAGTGTTGATTGGATGGTAATTTTGGAGTTGAAGCCCAAAGAGAAGGCCCTAAGCTTTAAAAGTTTCGCTATCATAAATATCAATAAAGCATCAAAGTAAAAGGGAAAAGCTGTAGAGTAAAATCACAGTGATTCAGAAGGCCATTGATCTACTAGTTCCTGAAATTTCAAAAGGAAATGTCATCCCCAAGTGGAGGCACTATTAGATTCCTATACCAATAGGAGTCATAAATTTTGAATGGCTAAGGTAAAATCTATAATATGTACATATCTTTACTCTCTACAAATGTTTTCCATATTCAAAACTAAAAAAAAAAAAAAATTGTAAAGAGGGTATGTCCTAAACGAAAAATTAGAGGACAAAAACAATAAAAAGTTATAAAGAAAATGAAAAATGAACCCCAAAAACAAAAATACCATGAAAGTGTGCAAGCCAAAATGCCACTACTATTTACTTTTGATGCAGAATAAAAGATTGTGTGCAGCTTGTTACCTTTGTCACAATCCATGGATTGTCAAAATGTTTAAACTTGGCTATTTCATATTTTCAATTTTATTCTTAGAGATAGAGAATAAAATCTAACCAGACTATTTAATCTTGGCAGATAAGTAAATAGGTAGAGTAAATAAAAGGATCTCAACAGTTTAATCTGAGCCCTGGGATGTAATAAGGATAGACTTACATAGATTACTTTTGTAAAGTAAAAGAAAAAGTTTTGATAAAGGGTTTTCTAGCTTAAGTGCACCTTAATAAGGAGAAGTAAAAATGGTAGGCTGAGAATATGGGTAAGTAGTTGAATGGTTGTAGAATTATGATGATTGATTAGATAAGATCATATCATTCACCTTCATCATCAAATTTCTAAGTATGGATGAAAATTGAGAATTTACCAAAGTACACAAAGTCAATTGATTAACCTCCCTCATTCATTACATTTTTCACTTAACTAATTTTCAAGGAAAGTCTTAAAGTACCTAAAACCTTAAGTTAAAGGATCTCAGAGCATTTCTTTAACTTCTAGAGGGACCAGATCCTCGACCTAATAACTTATAGACCTTAGGTACAAAACATCCCCTCATAAGCATTTACAATACTTCACTCCCCCTCATTCCTCTCATAAAACCCCTTTTCGTAAGGTTTAAACTCTATTTTCCTAAGGGAAAGCAGTTACTCCCATGTAAAAACCCATTTTTACAAAAACCCACAAATATACGCTTAGCCTAAGTTTCTATGTTTTCTATGTGAAAATAAAAAACAAATTGTAAATAATTCATTTTATACTTAGAGCTAAAACATTCTCTGCCTTCATTCATATTAACTGGTAACTTTACTTATATTAACTCCTGAGAAAATAACCCTTTCTCCCCTATATATTTATTAAAACCCCTTAATATTAATAACCTGTCCCAATGTTTGAAACATAAACTTTATTAATATTATGAATGATTAATGGGTTAATTAGTCGATCAGAAATTAATTAAGAACCAAAACCCTTCGCCGAACAAAATGAATTAATTAACTGATCTGCGATTAATTAATAATTGACCTCCACCAATGAAATCATCCCCGACGACCTTAATCTGCCATAGTTTGTGATTAATTAAATCCTATCACTCTTAAATCCCTATCGGGCCCCTCCATTAAACCTTATGACTAATCCCTGCCCCAACCACCGTACGATCATGTCCTATTTGATTCGATGGTTGACGATCATATCGGGTGGCCTCCGAAGGCCGACCTTTACCCACCCGATATGGGTGGTTTCCCTTTTCACCCAGCTATTATGTGGCGCCCGATGAGTGGCATCAGGCGGCCTCCCCCTGAAATCACTCCGGCCCAAAAGTGGTGTGATCTAAACTCGCTTACCGCCTCGCGCTAGATGACAAAACATCTCATCCCCCCCTTAACTCCAAATGTACCTTTCCTTGTGTACTTGCCAAAATAGTTGACTTTGCAAATAAAACTAAAAAAACTCATTGTTTTTAGTTTTATCGTGAAAAAGACTGCTCAAACCTCCATGGAATCACTAAAGTATGTCTAGCTGTCAACCCACGTCCAACTGCCAACCTACTGAAGCTGTAGAAATTATAGACCATACATTAGTTGTGTACGCTTCCTGCAAACTGTGCATAGTCACCCATCAATCTATTTAGAGTAAAAACCAGGTATTTACCCAAAATCACTGAGAAACCCTATTTAATTCCCAAACCTTTACTCAATTGCTTTAAGCTGTTAAGTAATTCGGTCAAACAATTTCTTAGCAACTCCAAGACATTCCGAATTGAACCAATTTGCCCCCATCCCTGAATCTACAAGAACCAAGGATGGCTACACCAATTGCATTAGATGTCTAGCTAATTTCCACTCCCCATATTGATTTAGACCATTTCCCTTTGGCGGACAAAGACTTTCAAATCAAAGATATCTCTGTTGAAGAATCCCCTTTGGAATTATGTTGCAGGTACAGAGACCAATACTTGAACCATGTAGACAAAATAGGTATTTGGGAATCAAACCTAACCAAGTACCAATTCCCTAGCATCCATTTCTTCCCTAAAATTGTTCACTATTGTCATGCGAACTACAATCCCACCTTAAGAGTGGTGATGTACCCTGACCAGACAATACTTTTCACCATCACTGCTGAATCCATAAATGAAATGCTGTAGTTGCAACCTGGTCAAAATCTTACTCCCCTTTCTATTGGAGACTTGGTTGATAGATTACCTAAAATTCCCATTTAGAAAATTGCTCAATTATTCCAGACTTTAATTGTGGAAGAAAAATACATACCAAAGGATCCCCCTCCATACATGTCATCCTATTTTTCTCAGCTTGGCAAAGACATCATATCAATGATATCCAGTGTTTTAGGATATAGTACTAGTGAGTATGTAGATGAAATTATACTTGTCTACCCATTTTCACTCTTGGGAAACCCCATACCATCTTGTTTGACTATGCCAAATTCATCTCAGATAAAATGCATAATCAGTTCATGTGATTGAAAATGAGAGAGTATTGAAGTACTCACCAGTGTTGTATCATCTCTTTCTATAATATCAAGCTGACAATTTTCCCTTCACTGTTCAAAAGCTTGACACTAGAGGCAATCCTAGATCAGTAGTCTTTTGGACCCCTTTAATCCACAAATATGAATCTCCATACAGATATACAGATTTTATAGGTCTATTTCAGCATTCAGTAGTGACCATGCTGATAGGAAGTCCTCCTCCAAGAATCAGGGCAGATATTAGGAGGGCATACAGCTATCCAAACAGTACAAAGTGGGGAATTGGTACTTGTACCAAATCACACTGAAATCAGAATATATGGCTACGAAATGGCACCTTACAAATTGCGAAGACACCTCCCAACGAGATTATTTGCCCTAGAGTACTACAGGAAACTAATCAACTCTGACGAGGTACATTTTGTCAAGGCCAAGAAAAAGGCACAACTCCAAATAAAATACCAGCTAGGCCCCTTTGTGTGTAACAGTAGAGAATCTGGAAGAGTTGCAAAGGAAATACATCAAGGACTCAAACTCAAACAAAGCTTCATCTGGAGATATGACCCCTTTGATGTCATCTATAATAGAAAACAGAAAAACAAATTGTCTCCCTAGATCCACCAAAGAATTCCTAAAATAGAACAATATGTAAATCAACTGGAATGGATGGAGAACACTCTAGTAGAAAGGGATAGCACACAAATTGTTTTCAATAATGTGTTGGTTGATCTCAAAAGAAGACTTACTGAATATTCCTTTGTATAGGTGCCAAGAGAATCCCAATCCCAAAGGGAAACACAGGAACACAGTGAGCAACTAGAAGAAGAAGGACCTTAAGAGCAAGAAGAATCAGAGAAACCAGAAATATCAAAAGAGATGGCTGAGCTAGAACACATCATGAGTAGTCCCCCTATTGTACACACTCCTCTAAATGAGGAGAAGAATCCCAAAGAGATAGAGAAGAGGCCACTCATTCTAGCAAACCTGTTGCACAAACTTATGTCAAGAGGCAAAGGTTAAATCCTTTTTCAGAACAAGAGTTCACAGACGAAACAACTAGAACACAAGTACAGAAAGAGAAAAAGGCGGGCATACCACTCCCTTTGGAGGTACACAAGAACCTTCCACTTCACAAGCTCAAATTCTAGAGAGACAACAGAGTGTGGAAGTATCCTCTTTCAGGGCTCCAGTAGGCCAGAACTAGGACATTAGAGAGAAAGACAAAGAAATAAAGGCCAGAAATGAAAAATTGAAGTCCCAAAGTTATGCATAATACCTTAATATGGCTTCCACTAATCAAACAAGGCTAATGTCAGCCTTTGATGTAAAATAAGTTAAGATGCAAATGAATTTCATGAAGCCTACCACACAGTAGCCCATGTCTATAGCAGATTACTTGCGGACCGATTCTAAGGTGTTGGTGAAGGATATACATCTTATTGACCAAATAAAATTACACAAACAGACCAGGGAAATGGTCTATTCTACATTGACCAGCAAGGCCATTGTAGCACATCAACTTCAAAATTCGTTGAATAATATATCAACACAATTCCAGTTAGAGAAGGGACAGGGACCATCATAAAAATCAGCTGGATGAACTAGGCATAGAATATAGGACAGGGACCATCATAGAAATCAAGAAGATTCTCACCAAAAGGAACCATATGCTCAATCTTGAGAAAAGATGCCAAAGCATCCAAGCTGATATTGATAGATTTATGACAAAGTTTGGTATTTTAAGGGAAAAAGTACTCCCCAGTCCTATGGTAATACATCACGAGCTTATGACCCAAGATGATTATGTTTAAAGACTAAACAATTTGGCCAGCAGCCAAGCTAGTACTTCTCGGGTAAAAGCTCTACCCACGGGAAAGTTAATATATGATAATTTGGAAAATCTACTTTTTCTAGAGCATGAGATAAAGCACCTATTCATCAACAACCAAATTTTTCCAAGTACACCGAGGCTGGCGAGATATATAGAAAAATGCTAAAGATGAAATTACACAAAGGTGAATGGTGGATGAAATTAATAGATTTACTATAAATTTATTGCAGTAAATGTATATGGCAGCCAGGTAAAATAGATGAAACAAAGTCAAAGTATAGTAGGTAAAGAGTATCAGTACATTGAAGACATAAAGTGATTCCACCACACAGCTATAAAGCAACTGATTAAAATACATTCCTATAGACATTTTATATCAAGCTAAGGAGTTGTTGTAATCACGACTGGACTGGTTTTGATGGGTCATGAAATAAAGCTAAAGACATTTCGTTCGATTCTTCTGCACAGTTGGAACCAAATAAGTATTATATCTTCATGTTTAATTATTGTTTTCTCATCATGTTATAAATATTCACATGTTTTCTCTATGAAATCTGAATAGAAAACAAGGAATGATATTTTAGAATTAGGTTTAATGCTCTCTGTCTGGACTGTTTACTTTCTCATTGTTTTCTACTAAACTATCTTGGTCTGGGAATTCTTAATTGTTCCCTTACATCTATAGTTCCCCCCTTAGGTCCATAGTAAAGGATTCTTAGTTGCCCTTTGCTACTGATCTCCTTATGTTCTTCATCTTGATCTTGTTTTAAGGATTTTTCATTGCCCTTTTACCCTGGTTAGGACTACCTCATCCATTTGAACCTGCAGTTTTTCTTTTTGTTGTGCTAGCCTGCCTTGTGATCTCCTCCTTTAGTAATTGATCTGATCTAGTTAAGCCACTCTTTGATTGACTGCATAGCCCAATGGTCTAAATACTTGTTCTACCCATATGTTTTCTTAAGTCCACCACCGAATGAAAACCAAAACATCATGAGCACTAAGAACTAGCCTAAAATCCCACCAAAACAATGTTAAATTATAAAGAGAGTGCTCTCTCTAGACTTAGGTTTACTAGAACCCGAGTCTAAAATATTAGGTTTGTGGTTACCTTAGATTATTCCTTCTTTTGATAACTTCTAGTGAAGACTTCTGAGTGATAACACACCTAATTAGCGAGAAAGACCTAGATTACACAAAAAAACAAGAATTCTATCTTTTTGGGTTGGATGGGAAGTTCCCCTCAAGCCATGATCCCTAGAAGGGAGAAATGAGGTGAAAACCACTTGTTGTCAGCCTTTTTGGAATGTCTTGTTATCACAACAATGCTACTGTTAGAACTATACACAAATGGAAGTAAACTAATTAAACATACCAATACTTTTCAAATTAACAACTCCAAAATTAGTTTAGCAACTAATTATGAGTATAACCTAAGCATACATATACAACTGGATGAATCTATGATGCTAGGGTTGGGCCCTAAGAAAAGAGCTTCAACCGTTTGAGTCAACTCGGTGTTGGATCAAGGGAATGCTACTCATTTTCATTAAAATATCAGAAATACACAAGAGTGCTTGGTTACATTGCTTCAACTCGAAAACTGCTTATCTATCTACAAAAATTCCGAATCCTAATGAGGCTCTAGGCCTCTTGATTTACACAACTGAAGTTTCCAACAACTTCCTTAAATTTAGGGAGGCTTGGCTCCCAATATCGAGTTCAACTGGTCCTCAATTGTCATTGGCTTGGCTTCCAATGGACCCCATGACTTGGCTGCTTGCAACTTCGAGCTGATGACATTTGATTGAGCAATCTTCGAGTGAGTGAGGAGTTAAGGAGGGAGATCTTATCTCCTAGAATCCATCTTTCTTTTCTCCATTCGAGTCCCTGCACTTTAATTAGCCAAAATTTTCTCCAAAACCTATAATCAATGAACATTAGACCACTAGACATGACATCTCATCTTTAGTCTCCTCATTCTACAAAACATAATTAAAACATGTAAATAATGATGAGAACAGTTGATTTTAGTGAGATGGAGGTGGATTAAGGTCCATATAATTTACCCATTGATGAGCCTCATCAAAAAAATGCCTCTTGTTGAGGGATTTTTTCCATATGAGTGAGAGATCTTGAGAACATCTCTTGGACATACTTGCAACTTTCATTGAGGGTATTCATCCTTGTAATGAAAAACAACATATCATGTACATCATCATCATTTGCAAAATTTAATGAAGAGGCCTCTCCACTCTTGACACCAGGGCCCGAAGACGTAACCCACACTAAGTGAACTTCATTATCAATGTGTTTGTGTTCTTTATTTGATGGTCAACATTATGTTTCATCTTATTTATAGTATGCACATGTCATATATCATGCTCTTTTAAAGGCAATTTTGGTAACGTCGCTGAATTAAAATATCTTGGTTAATTTGGTAGCTGAATAAATCTAAACCACTAAACCAACGTGAATCATAATCTTCCACTTAATCCCCAATTAGCCATGGTAATCATTAACAATCATGTTCAACTAAGATAAACCATGGTAATTATTGTCGATCTTGGTCAACTAAGGTCAACCATGGTAATCATTGTTAATCATGTTCAACTGAGTTTAAGCATGGTAATCAATTTCAATCATGTTCAATTAAGGTCAACCATGGTGATCATTGTTAATCATGGTCAACTTAGATCAATCATTGGCTATGATGACCAACAATTGTTGACCCTCTTTGACCATGGTCAACCCCATCAACCCAATTGAAAAATTAATGTAAACATTTTTGTAACATTAATATAATGTTAGCATTAACATTAATGTAACCTTAATTGGAGTCAAACATATTCATCATTAATGTAACATTATTGTAACCATATAACAATGGTTAACCATGATCAACAACGGTAAACAATGACAACCATAATATTTCCTCTTAATCACTCGTCAATCATGGTAATCATTATCAATCATGTTCAACTAAGGTCAACCATGGTCTAACTTGATGAATAATGGCCGATCCTCTTAAGCCATGGTCAACCTCATTAAGAATAGTGAACCCCATCACCCCACTTCAACCATTGATGTAGTCATTTTTGTAAAATTAATGTAATGTTAACATTAACATTATTGTAACATCAACTATTGTTAACCATGGTTAATATTAATGTAACAATGTATCAATGGTCAACATTAATGTAACATTGTTAGATATATGTAACATTAATATAGTATTACATTGACTCTTGAACATGGTCAATCTTGGTCAAACCTCTTCAACCATGGGCAAAAATATCCATGCCATGAACTTCAATGGTCAACTAGTACAAGCACATTAATAAATGTTATTGATATATGAAAATGAGTGGTATTTTACATTTTTATAGGTCAATTGACATACAAAAAAAATAACTCAAATTAACACATATCAACCTTATTTAATAACCTAATTATGTTAGCGTATACTTCTTTCAATGTGATTATGCTAGTATATAATTCCTTCAACACTAATTGAATTCACCGAGAACTTTTAATTAGGATATTCTTTCCATTGAGCCAATGAAAAATGGGAAATGGTATTTTAGAGATATCGATGGATATCCCAAAATCACAAAAAGCTCAAAGTATTTCATCCAAGAGTAACCTTCCTATTATCGTTGGTGACTTCTAAATTCCATGGGGAAAAATCTCCTTCTTTGATGCCTGAAAGGAGTATGGTGCTAATATATACCATCCAACCCAAAACCCATATGGAATTATCTAAATGGACTTGGTAGAGAATTAGGTAGCTATCATAACATATCTAACCATATTCAATCATTTCACACACATGTGGTGGAAAACAATTTTAAGTAAATCGAATGATGATGTTTACCATGTTTGAAATTACATGAAATGTCATTTGATTTGATGGAAAGTTGTTTCTAGGCATTTGAAGGCATCGATTTTATTTAAGGAGAGTTTGTCAAGCTCTAAGGGAATCACTCTCTATCAATATTACCATGGCTTCCTGCTTGGCAAAAGGTACAAAATTGTAACTAATTTACAACCTTAACATGGTCCCAAACAAGATTGAATTTCTTTCTTGTTAATAAAAATATACATGTTAAATGGGAGCCTATAAAAAATATATTTAACTTAATGCAAGTGTCTTTGCAATAGAGTTAATGCTTACTAACAGATTATGGTGAACAATTGAGACATGCAATTGTTATATTTATGGAAGAGGTTGGAGGAAGAAAAGCTACATTTGAAAGAGATGGAATTGATCTTACTGCAGGAACAATTGCATCCCACGAGGTGCTGACATTTTGTGTAGATGATATAGGAGAAGCTTTTATAGTAGGGCCAATATGGTATAAAATAACCAATATATGTAAGTACAAAATTTTCATGTTCAATTCCCCATCACACAATAAAAATGGCAAAAATTTAATCATTATCTGCTAGAATTTTAAAAGCATGATTGAATGCATCTTTTTTCTACTGGAGTTTTGATAGAGATCTAAAATGGCACACATGAGGGTAGATCATACATGTCCACTGTAGGAGTGATATCGGTTTCCAGATAATGGTACCTTCCCTTGAAGCAATCTATCTATAGGCTACGGCTCATAATATACAATTGAAGACCCTTTTGTTAACAAATCCTTCAATTTCATTAATAACCACTATAACTACTACACAAGAGGCATTTTTAAGACATTTGTTTAAGATGAAAATTGTCTTAAACACATATGTTAACTTTTTAATTGTCTTAGGTCAAGACAAAAGGAAAAAAATCATTGGATCAAATATCCTCTCGCTCCATGTTAACTTTTTAATCATCTTAGGTTAGGACAAAAATATAAATATGCTTTTAAATTAAAATTTTGTTGCCTAATAACCTATCCTTTGTTACCCCAAGTCATAGTTGTTATCAAGATTCCATCCATAATAAAATGAGAAAGCATGTGAAGCAAAGGAGTAACTGGATGATGATCACAGTTTGTTCACATTGACTTTGAATTGAGACATATCGTCACAGTCCAAGCTAAAAGAAGCTTGTAGATCATAGGTAACTCATTTAGGTTCCATGAAATGTGCAAACTTTTAGTTCTAAAACCCTACAAACTGGGTCAATTGTGTCCTATAACCAGGGGGGAAATATTATAAGGAGTCGGTCATCATCTGTCTTTGTCCATCAATCAAATGAATCAATAAAATTACAGAATACAAGGCTTCCATATGGTCCTTGAGTGACCCTTCATTTAAAGGTACGCAATAGGAGGTAGGAGGGTATCCATGGACATAGAGACTTCTAGGACTGACTCCATAAAGGTGTTCCTAATGCTACAATCCCATTCTTTGGCTCTCATAAACTTTATGCTCAATCGAAGGAACTCAGAGACCACTTCAACAAACTAGAGAATGTCGTATAGACGGTTTGAAGAGTTCAAAATCAAAGGGAATGAAAATGTAAAGGAGAAAAAATTTCTCTTAGAAAAAGAGAATTGGCAACCCTAATGAGATCCCAGACAAACATTATACTACATAAAGAGGCATTGGAAACCCTAGTGAGACTTCAGGAAAAAATACACTATAGAAAAGAGAACCATAAACCCTAATAAGGCATCATCTACCTTAAATGACGATATGAAGCCACAACTAGAGATGATATATCTATGCGAGAAAATGGATGCTAAGGGTATGAACAATTTCTTGGTCAATTCTCGCGGTGACATGAAGACAATCTATAACAAAGTCCTCACAATGGGAAGATATGTGTTGAACCCAACCAAGATAATTCTACAAGCCCTAGGGTGTGTTTATGTGGACAATACTACTGAGAAATGGTATATATACATTCAAGAATAAAGACAGGTTTGTCATTTTCTCTTGAACTCCTGGTGCTCTACTTTTGGTGTGTCTGAGATGGAAAACGACACATAATATTGCTACTCCATGGAAATATAATCTTAAACTTTATGTTGAATCCTTGATAAGTATTGTCAAGGCATTTTCATTTTTGCTGCTCTTGGTTTCTTACAGAATTTTGACGGAATTTAAGGATGATGACCTTTGTGAACTACTCTTTCACTTTTTATGTCACCCATAGTTTTTTTAGCTCTTGCCATGCACTCTAAATTAGTCATAAGATACTAGGTTGGTGGACATTTTCTTGGATTTAAGACTTCTTTGGTTTATATCTTTTGAAATTACCGGAGAATCCACAGTAAAAACCATTTTTCCGTCAACGTTTCAAATCCCAACGGGGATCCATCATCAGGACTACTTGAATGCTTGATAGTAGAAGAGCTTAATTGAAGGATTTAAATAGTAATGAGAAGAAGATTAAAAATGAGATGAATGTCAACTATTTTAATTGTAGAATTTTGAATATTTATTTTTGTTTAATTATTGATATAAATCATTATAAATTATTATTATGTTAATCATTTATAAAAAATTTAAATTAATTACAATATTAAAATTATTAAATAAATAATTAATTAATAAGTACGATTATTATTATGAATCTTTAATTCATATAACAGTTATATTAGGTAGTTTATTTATAAAATAGATGTGAAATATTAAATAGTATATATGGATAAACAAATAGTAATTATTTATTGTATTAATATTTAATAATATATGTTATAGGTTAGTATATGTTTTTAAAATAGTAATGTGGTAATATTATATAATGGAATTAAATGAATAATATATTAAATTAGCGTTATGATTAATATAAAATTAAATTATTATACATGCATATTTTAAAAAATTAATAGTATTAATAATTATTAATGATCAAAATTAATAATAAAATTGAATATATACTATATGTTAATTTTTAATAATTAGTAATTAAAATAATAATATATTACTAATAATAAATAAATTATTTAATTGATAAATGTTTAATTTTTATTAGTTTAACTAATTAATAGATTTATTAATATATTTTAATTAATACTTAATAATACCAATTTATAATAATAGTTACTGATAATATTAATAGCTATTATCATAATTATTATTGTAATCGTAGTTAAGTATTAATTATTATATTATTATTATTATTATAATACTTAGATTATTAAAGCAAGAGAGGGAAACCTACCACTGATTGCTATACCTGAGATGTATTGGTGACCCTAATTTCTCTTATTAGGGGAGGCCAGCTTCCACTAATCTCCATACCATTGTCTCTGTTGAGATTATCTGGATGTTTGATAATTTCAAGAGCTTCTCTAATCTTTCGCCTATGATGTTGTTCTTGCCTTGCGACAATTGAGGCATTTTCCAAACAGACATGGTGTTTAGTTTTTGAGGAATGTTCTGCCAGGACTGAAGTACGAGACCTTTCATTTCTAATATCAGCTCCATGTTCCTTGAGTCTTGTCTGCAGGGAGCGACCTGTTTCACCAATGTAGCTTTTTCCACATGAACAATCTATTTTATAGACTCCCTTAAGTTGATGTATATCAATACTATCCTTGACTGACCTCATACCTTGCCTAATATTTCCAGGTGCTGAGAATTGCATGTTTATGTTTTTCTTCCTTAGGATTCCGGCAATCTTATTTGTTACTCCATGAATATAAGGAAGAAATACCCTACCACACTGAGGTTGGTCTTGAACCTTAGGTTGACGAGATAACATCCTTCTTTAAGCTTTCTCTATTGCTCTTTTAATCTCTTTTTCTTTGTAGCCTATACTCTGAAAGGTTGAGATTAAATGCTCCTTCTCTTCATTTAAATGTTTAGTGTCAAAAATTCGAAGGGCCCTAATAGCAAGAGCGTTTAGAACACCAAACTTCTGGGCTGGGTGATGATGGAAATCAGCGTGAAGGTAGCTTTCTGTGTGGGTCGACTACCTGAAAACCTTATGCTCTAAAGAGCCATCCTCTTTTCTATTGATGAGTACGTCTAAAAATGGGATGCTCATGTTTTCTTCAAGCTCCATCATAAATTTTATTTCTAGGGAGATAGAATTCAGGTGTATAAAACACTTATCAAGCTTTGTTTTACCATGTGTCCATTTTATATTGGTATCATCGACGAATCGCTTCCACCAAGCTGGCTTCAAATGGTATGATTCAAGGGCTTTATTTTCAAAGTATTCCATGTATAAGTTGGCCACTATTGGTGAAAGGGGGGATCCCATTGCCACACCAGATGTCTGCTCATAATATATTCCTTGGAAGGTGAAAACAGTTGATTGCAAATAGATTTCGGTTAATTTTGCAGTTCTCGGATCAGTAACATATTTTATAACCTAAACGGCCTCTTCAATAGGAATCTTGGTGAATAAGGACACTACGTCAAAGCTAGCAAGTATGTCATCACGTTCTAATCTCTCATTTTTAATAAGATTCAGAAAATCATGGGAGTCTTTGATGAAAGAATCAATATTTTCGACAAGGGGCTTAAGGATTTTGGCAAAATACTTAGCCAGCTCATAGGTTGGGGAACCAATGGTATTAAATATTGGTCTAAGAGAAACCCCTTCTTTATGGATCTTGGGTAACCCATAAATTCTTGGGATAGTTTCACAAGTAGAGATTAATTTCTTCTTTAATTTATCCTCAAGGTTGGAAGCTAAAATTGTCTCTTTTACCTTTTTTACCTCCTTCTTCTTTTGTTTCAGTCGATGTATAGGTTCATTTTAGTTTTTGTATTTAGGAATTTTGTTTTCTTAAGGTTCCATTGTCGGTTCTTGATGTATAGTTTATGAGTAAAAATAAAGGTTATGAACTTTACTATTTTATGGGTTTTTTTTGTTTTTTTCCCATTTTTCTTTCTATACTAATTTGTATGAGTCATTATTTTTTCTGAAAGCAATATTTTATTTGCTTTCCACTAAGGCTTCTCAGTTTCTACCATATTTTTAGATCTTTCACCTTCCTAGATGTGGTAATTTTTTTTATTAGCCAAATTCATACAACTATGTATTTAGGGGGTTGAGACCTTGGTGACATGTTAAAGTTCATTGGTTTGACCACTTGACTAAAAATAAATGGAGACCATGTAACCTCATATAGCTCACTACTACACATGACTTACAAAATAACAAGGGATTTTGACAAATACTTATGGATCTTTCCATTTGATGTTTTCAACTAGGATGGTATGGTAATACTTCGATATGAGGATGCAAAGCTACCTAAAATGAGCTCCAATTGAATTAGAATAACTTCCATTTAAAAAAATAAAATAATAGAGAATATGTTGTGGCTACACATTGAGATGGATTGATGTTGACACAAAGGGATGTCAACAATTAGAATGGTAAGTGACTTCTAAACCAATTATCTAAGAAGTATACAAAAATTAGCTTGATACTTAGAAGATCCTTGCAGGTCTTTCAACTTAAATTTTACCTTTGCAATAGTATTTTAATTCTTGTGGTTTGGGGTTGCTAAATTGACCATGAACGTATAATGAAGCACGCAAGCGAACATGCTTAAACTCAGCATCAAATACTCTATCGTTTGGATATCCATTCAAATGGACTGAGTAGATATGAAAGGGACATGGTAATGGAAATGCTTATCGATGAGGTCAAGTGAAAACTTCAGGTGATTTCAAAAAAATTATAGAGGGGTTTGTCTCACAAGTGTTATAAAATCAAAACATAGATCAACCCACTTGCAAACCCCTAATGTGATTGTTTTCATTAGAATTTCTCTTGATGTATAATATGGTAATTATTATAGTTTGGGGTTACTGAGTTGCCCATGATCCATCACTGAAGAAGAACAATAGCCATGCTTGAGAACATATTTGTTAGATCACTAGATGAATTTTTTTATCTATAACGTTTTACACACAACATGCATATTACAGCCACCAAATCCCTATATGCACGAAACTTCATTTCATTCTAATTTTTCTATGTTCTCGAGACTCTTTATGGAAGAATTTAAGTAGAATAATATTAATGAAAGTAATAAGGTGATATATTAATGTCTAACCTATCTTGTTTTGTTGCTTCTAGGAATATTGGGAAAGTTTTAAATTTGGCCTGCTTATGCAACCATATTATTTTGTTTCTGTAGTGCTTGTTGTAACAACATTAAGTTAAAAGTTCATGTAACAAAGTTAATAAAGGAAAAATAAGACCAAGTTCATGGAACACATATTCCAAGCTAAATGTTGGGCAAAACATCGTAGTGGGTGTTCATGTAGTTTATTATGGCTAAGGAAATTGGCAGAAGCAATGGAAAAGGATTTGAAAAGGAAAAGAGGCATTAATTGGCATTTTATTTATGCAAATAATGGAAAATAGGAGAAAAGGAAGGTGAAAGTTCATAGGTTTCATGTGAGAAGTAAATTGATGGAAAAATAGAGGAAATTGAAGAAAATAAAGACCTCAATGATAAAAAAAGCTTCTAAGGATCAGTTCACATCTTTTGTTGGTTAAAAATTTTTCAGTACAATTTCGGAGCTCTCCCTATATTATCTCTCTCTCATACTCTTGAACACTTAGAGCACTCTTGGAGAAATATGGCATTAGAGAAAGGAAGAAAAAGGAAGGTCAAGAAAGCAAACGAAATAAAAGATCGAGTAAGGAAGAGTTAGATTGAGCAGCTACAACAGGATTACTTGTAGGCATTGAGTTGCATGTATGATTTCCTTATTATTTTTGGGATGCATGATACATTTATGTGTGTATTTGTCTCTATTGTGGTCATTGGAATGGGTTTTTCCAGGCGTGGCAGTGGTTTTCTACTTTATCTTGCTATTTCTGAATAGCCATGGTGTGATGGGGTTCTTTCATTTCGTTGATCTTTGGATTTTGGATCATTTTGGAACCGAGTGAGGTGGTCTCGAGAAAATTAACAAGGGCCTAGGAATTCCTTGACTGATAATGGTGGTATTGCAGTAAATCGCTAGGTTTGAAATGGGAAAATTCCTCAGGGTATTGGTGAAAAAATTCGGATGCATCTAGGATTGTTTAGGGCCTAGTGATCCCTTGACCAATTTTGAAGGGATTGAGGTAAAGCCTCATAGTATATGTTTTTAATTAGGCCTAGGAATTCCTTGACTTGTAATGGTGGGATTTTGGTAAAACTTGGTTATGTAGTTACTTGTTTCGGGCCTAGGAATCCCTTGAACAGTTTTTGTGGGATTGCAATAAAGCCTAATTAATTTGTTATGAGTCCCACATTCATGATTCGTATATTGCACAAGAGTGATTGGCTGAAAAAAGCGTTTGGTTCAACCTAATCTATGGTTAGGTGGTATGTGGAAATCCCTGACTTGGCTGGATTTTGCGTATGTTAATAAGAGATCTTTTCCTCTTGTATTTTATGAGTAAATCTACTTGTTATGATGTAAATGTACTTTTTGGATAAGACCAAGGCATATGGGATCATATAGTACCAATAACATTGCACTATCAGTTGAAGAGAAACCCAAAAAATGGACTTCGATCATGGAGAAGATTAGATACGAGAAGAATTTCATTCTTCAATGTTTGCATTCACATCAATATTACCTATATTAATAAAAGAAGGGGATTTTGTAGACTCTCCAACTTTCTCAACAGGTCTTCCTAGTTGTTACAATATGAGACATCATTTGCACTCTTCTTCATTCTCTTCCTAGGTCTCTTCCGAGAATCACCATCTGTTATCAAATATTTAGGATCAAGTTGTTCTAGAGGTACCTCTAAATCCTTCATAGTTTTTTGTGCATTTTTAGGATTTGAAGATTGCTTCCTCTTTGAATTTAATTTTCTCTTTCTCTTTCCCACTTTCTACTATCTAGTTCAGTAGCATTGTTTTATCCTACCATTCTAGTATATAGTTTAGTAGCATTATCTTGTGCTACTATATAATCCTCTAAATAAGCCTCAGCTTCAACATTGATCGAAATAGATTTTGTTGCATTGGGCATGCCCTCTCTCCTTATTTTCCTATCATTACCCTACACAGGCCCTTTCTCCTTTATCCTCTACTCTAGCTGAGCATAATCGAATAACAAGAAATGACATCCTTAGCATGCAACAAATGACCTTGTGCATGACCCCCCAATCATAACAATTGTTGAACAATATTTTTTGACTAGCTCTTTGCAAAATTTTCTCTTTGATAGTCTCCTTGCAAATCATTTTGTACACTGTGACCTCCTTCATTTGTCAAAGCATGCTCTATCCATGGCCTACAAGTTCAAAGTTGGATTAAAGTCACTTTCATAAAATATAATAGTATTAGTAGTTGTGAGATTGATTACTAGGCCCCCAACTCTTGTGCTCAGCAAAATGAAAAATATATCTTTCTTGTTTTGGAAGTCCCTAACCATGTCAAGATGATCCATTATGGCTGAAGATCCATCCAAATGAAGATAATTGTACTTCTTGTAATTCATGTCATCATAAAAAATATTGAGCATTTTAGTCATTTGAGAAAACAAGAGAATTCGATGGCTTTCAACACAGAGGCATTTTGGCAAATCATCTAATCTATGTACCTACCCAGAATCTGTAAAAAGTTTTGTGAGATCAAATGTTTGAGGAGCTGAAGATCCAAATATTATATTTGTAAGTTGAAGAACCGGCTTCTCAGAGAGTAAATATGAGTCGATTTCTTTAATCAAATAATGAGGATCCCAAGGTTTTATAGGACCATTGAACTTAGATGTATGAGAAACAAAAACAAGTAGCTTTTTCATCCATCGATGATGAAGTTATTTTACATTATGATATGAAAATTTTTAATCTGAGCAGATGACATCAATCATAAGAGCTCAAATTGGTGAAATTAATAAATAAACAAATTTTAAAAGTCCAATATTATTAAGAAAATAGTCTTGATGGGAGATGACCAATCCTTCATATCATACATTTCTAGGACCAGTTGAATGATTTCTTTGCCAAAAGATTGACTCTGCATGTGTTGGGAGCATCAAAAATCTATTGAGAAATCTCAATTTGTCTTCCTCAATTTGATAAAAGTGCAACATATTCTTCTCACTTTCAATGAATTATTCAATAATTTCATCCAAAAATTGGCGATCCCATTTCGCTAAATAATAAAGCAACTAATCCATAATTGAACCTTTAGTAAGAAAAGGAAACCTCAGCTAGTGAGAGGTCAATTATTCGAGAAAATTCAAATGTGAAAATTTTAGTAGGAAAAATAGATTCCCCCTCTTCTTTTCATCGAAAAATTGATGAATGAATATTTTCAGGTGAATGAACATTACACAAGATGTTCAAACATATTTTCTGAAACCCTTGAAATGGTCCAAAGCAGAACATGGGTAGGCTCTAAATACCCTCTCTGTAAACTAGCTTGGGAATCTTGTATGAGATAAGATTTCGACTTCCAGCATTGTGAATATCTTCCAATTCACCAAAAGGTGGTGGTAAAAGAGAATTCCCATTTTTCCCGAAGTACATAAACATGCACCCTTGATTCCTTGCAAATAACCCTGGATGATTGTGTAGCTTCCTCAACTAGATAACAATGATCATGAAGTTTTCAAACTTTTTGTAGTTTATATGACCTCATGCACTATCAAATAATTTGTCTATAGAAATCTTGTTCTTGATATTCTGATAAAACGCTTGCTGGTGAGAGCTCAATGTATAGTTGATAGTTGCTTTCTTTTTCATTTTGGTAGTCACTTCTTCCTTGACTTGACACAACAAGAAAGGATTTACAAAAACATGTATTTGATTAAGTTGGTGTTCATTCAAAGTGCCTCCATGTTTTTCATGGTTTTCTATGCCTTTGGGGGACCATTCATTGGCTTTATCATGGCTATCACATAATATTGGCATGATAAAATGAAGCAATGCCCAAAGTTCTGACATGTTATTTTGAATGGGTGTTCTAGTAAGAAAAAGGCAATTTTGATGGTTGAAACCCAAGAGCGTTTTCCACTATCAACTGTTTGAACGCTTAATTTCTTGAACTTCATCTGAAACCATATACCTCCATTCAACTCACCTTAAAAATTTCTTATTGGTTACATGGAGCTAGTAACTTGTAACAAATATATGAAAACTTGCTTCCCTTTGATAAAATCATTTAAGATTTATATTTTTTCAAAGTATAATTCTTTCATTTCCCCAGTAAGGGAGAGATATTAAATATGGACAAAAGATTCCAATTTCATGAGTCCAGTTACTCAACATCGAGGTAGGTGAAACCATAAGAAATGGTCCCAATATGTTCTTTTCCTCAGCTAGATGAGTTAAGAATGTCATTTCTTGAATGGTCAATATGTCTAAACCCATTTTATCAACTAGTATGTCATTCAGTCCATTTTCATAACAATTTATAATCGATTGGAGACCCTTGACCTGGTACTCTTTTAGAATATGAGCGAAAATTTTTGGTGTTTGCACCAATGAGGTAAGAGGCATTAACAAAGGATTGAGAAAATCCATGTTACTTGAACCTTCAGCCACAACCTCCAGTCTCAACCTATCAGCTCCACAAAATTTTAACACTCATTATCGAATGTGCTCGTGTTTTTTTTCCTTCCTTCTTGTTTCAGAGACTTCATTATTTAAAACTATAATGGCTTTCTTAAATGTAGTTTCTTCTTGATATTCTTCCTCCATTAATTTCACATCATCTACTTTTTAACCCACATTTGCTTCAGTAGTAGAAGCTCCAGTAGCTAGCATTCAAGGTTCAATAGGTTGAGAAGTCATTTTGTTCTATATGAAATGACTGTAAATCTCTATCTATGAATGTAGAGAATTTAGCCTCTATTATTTACTTTCAAATTTCTAAGCTCTTCCTCACACTTCAAAGCTTTCACTGCATCCCTCTCTTTCTTTTTCCTGATTTCATCCTATTCTTTGTTTGCTTGTTTCCAGAATAAAATCATATCTCGAGTTAATTTCCTAGTGGCATTGATGTAGCCTTCATCAGCTTCAAGGACGTATAGATCTAGAATTAAACTCCTTTTAGAAATATTTTACAAAATTCTTAGCATCATTTCATTGTTTTTCTGACATAATGAGAAAGGCTTTTCCTGTTTTGGCAAGTCTCTTTTCACAATGTTCACCCAATGCTTTTCAATTTATCAACATCCTCCATTTCAACCATGGATGGATATTTTTGTACAGGATGCTTCTTGGGTAGCTTGTGTTCAATTATCTCATAGCTATCATCTTTCTCCAAGGCCTTCAAAACACAAGCTCGTAATTTTCCTATTTCATACATAATCAACCTTCAAATACCTAATGATTCCTGTTGTGTTTCCAATTCTTCCAAACCATAATGATATAATTTCATATAGAACTTTGTCTTGAGTCACATGATGATGATAACGCTTTCCACCTGCCCTAAAGAGTGTTATAATTTTTGGAAGGTTCTCACATTCTAGTAGAATTTTTATGTCTAATACTTTTATCAGTAGAAATTGTGGCAGACAAGGATCTCAAATCTTTCTTAGCCTTCAGAAAACTCTCGTCTATCTATAAAGTTTGGCAAGTTAAGGGATTGTTCTAATTTTTCATAAACTGGTGGAATTTTAAAAGAAACTCGCTCTCATATCTCTACAAAACCAAATGTTGATGAATGAGGACCATGTTTAGGAGAAATTTCAAGATGGTTTCAGTTCCCCAGATTTTGAACTGCATCATCTATATGAGGACTTGACAAAGCAAGAATGTCTAATCCATGCATAATCCTCTCATATTTTAGAACCATCTAAGAACCATGACTTAATTTCTGACTCTTCCTACTTGAAATACATTTTGCAGTGGAGGGACCTATGTGGGAATGAACATCTATTTATTTCAACTTATTGGCTTTCTTGAGATTTAGTGCATGTACACCAAGCATGTTCCAATAATATTCCTCTGATATGTTCATCTCAAATTCATCATCATCTCGATCATTTCTATCTGCATCTTTCTGTGTAGATGCATTAACGAGTCTCTGGTTCAACATGGTACCATTTATTTTTAAATCCATCTTTTATGGTAAATTTTATGGCCTCTCAACTTTACCATCATTTATTTGTGCAAGCACTATGTCACAACTTTTAATTCTATTACTCTCGTCTTGATTACTAATGGTGTTAGTATCTAGATCATCATCATCATCTTGTGGTACCTGATAATTCTATTTAGAATCCAAGTTAAATATTTATGAATATGAATAATTATATTTAGCCATATGGTATCCATTAGTATAAGGTGACTTGTCTCCATCTTGATATTGGGATAGAAGAAATTGTTATCACCTCCAGGAGTAGTAATTAGATTTGTACCCTTTGATGGGGTTGTTGGGTGCAGGAATTGCAGTTCAGCAAACTCCTTTCAAAACTTAATTTGTCAACCCGAGGTTTCATACACTTCAACGCGCAACATAGGAAATACCAACAAATGATATGAACCTTCTCTACTTGTATTCCTACTTCTTTGATAACAAATTGTAGACTCGAAAGGAAAGATCACATGGCAATGAATACCAAGAAAACTCTAGTGCTGAATGAAAATAATGTACTTTGCAGAAAAGCGAATAAAGGAAACTGTCAATTCATCATGAACAATATGAATCAATAAAATAACTATTTGAGATTCTCTTCAGTTTGTTTGTAAGACAAATGAATGATCCAACTAATCAAGATGTTTGTCTTCCTCAAGATTTTCCTTCCTATACCAAGATGTTGTTCCTATACCACAACAAGGTTCTTGTACTAGAATGTTGTTCTTGTACTAGAGTGAAGCTTCTATAGTGGGAGTATACATATTGGGCCCTTACTGGAGATCTTGACCTGCATATAAGAGCTCTGAGCCTTTGTACTAGAGAACTCTATTCCTGTACTCAGAATGTCAATTCATGTACTAGAATAGAGGTTTCTATACTAGGAAACCAAAGTTCCTGTACTTGGTTTCCAAATCAGTTATAAGAGATAAAAGCGTGTTAACTAAGAAAACAAATGCAAGGCGAAATCAAAACTGTAAAGTGAAACTCTATAAGGAAAATGAATCGTTAACTAATCACATGCTCAAAAATGAAATGTGCTTTCACAGCTAAGGGAATTTCTATTGAAATAAGAAACCATTTTACTTGGAAACTACTTTGACCAAAACATCAGCAAGCTCCTTCCTGAGATGACTATTCATTGATTAAATTAGATATACACCCTTATATAAATAATTATTTTAAATCAGGGAATCCTTCTGATAAATTTAGTATTAAGTCCAACAATGAGTGCAGGTACAAATCCAATTAATGCAACAATGTTTCAGTGAAAGCTTATTGTCATTAATCAAATCTAAATCTCAACTTGAATATTGGAATATGCTTTACTAAAAAGCCAAACACTATTTGTAGAAGTATAATAGACCTGTAAAAATAAGGATGATTGGTTGCAATGAGTAAAGGAAACCTTCAATTTCCTTAAATGGAAACACACCTGTGCAGGAAGCTAGATGTACATTTACTTTGTAAAGAAAAGTGCAACACACATTTGTAGGAAAGAATGAAAGGAAATAAAAGAAGATGCAAATGAACCACACAAACACCTAGATCCAAATCATACATCTTGTAAGAAGTTAAAGTCCATCAACTATGAGAGTATCCAAACATGATCTACTTCACTAACCTTGCATGAAAATAAATCTAACACACCTATAATAAAGGGAGAACAAGCTCAATTGGCTAGGCCCTAGCCAACCATGTCGTTTCCCTTTAACGAACTAGAAAACTTCAAGCGCTCAAATGGAGCATCACAACGATAGTGAGAAAAAGAACTTCACAACTAGCATGTTCCTTTGTATTAAATTTAAAAAAGAGCAAATTCACATCGTGGATCCCTGATCCAGCCCAGAAATGGAAATATTCCGAAACTACAGTTGGTAGCAAAAGTTTAACACATCATCGCTCCCTAACATCTACAAAGAAACCCTATTAAATACATGCTTCGGTTGTTGGCCGCAACAAAAATATAACAACAAGATATATTAATCCTTTCAACTATTCACAAAAGGTCTAAACAAGGGTTTTGCCACCAAATTCCAGCCTTCATATCCTATCTTCTTCTCTAAGCACAGAGCCCAGCAAGGAAACTGATCTCTTAGATAAGAAATCCACACAGTCTACTGAGTTGTCTCGTCCATAAGTGGTGAGCCAAAAAAAAAAAATGACAGTTGCCTCGAAAGTGTAGGAACACTATAATGAGCACCAATATTGTAGCAGGAATGTTGCAACTCTTGGGCTACCAACTTTACTTTATCAACCCAGGGTTCGTACAAACTTGGAGGTGACAGTGTTGTATACACAAGTAAAAGTGATGGTTCTGCCTATTGTCATTGTTCAACTAGCGAGAGGCCACTAGGGTTTTCAAGCCAGACTTCTATGGATTCAGAAGAAGCTTGGTTGCTTGATGAAAGAAATAGAAACCTACTCTAAGAGAGTTGATCTACTATAATAATGAAAAAGAATGAAATTCAATGCTAAGGCACATCATTTCCTAATTAACTACTCAGAGCTATACTTTGCAATAATGCTAAATTAACATGAAAAAAATGCTACTATCCTAAGCATGGAAGTTAAAAACATCAAACATCACTGTTATGCATGTACAAGACTGTAATAAATCTATTTTTTGTTTTTATGATTTTCATGAAAAATCACGTGTGCAAGCTAATCCCTTTTGATGATGTGGCACGTGGCTTAGAGATGCTGGTGGATGGGTGGAAGGTTCAACAGATGATTCAAAGGTTTGGGGGACCCTTGGGTGACCTTGGGTGTCTTCCTAAAGGTTTTCCCTCAATTCGGCTTCAAAACAGGCCACTACAGGAAAGACTACAGGATGTACTAGAAACCTAAAGGATTCCCTGGATTTCCACAGGATACAGTCGAGAGGGAAGCGATGGGTGTTGGAGGTGATGGAAGGCTTAGGGAAGGTGGTTGATGGGTGGAATGGAGTGATTAAAGGCCTAGCATCACTCATAACCCAAAACCAAGTTTAGGAGATGGTTGAATTCACTCAACATGCTTCGGGGCATTTTTATGTAAAATGATGAAGTTAGTGAAGGTCTTGATGAAATCAAGGACTGCCTATGGGTGGATGAAGTTGGAGGGTGGTTGCTTTCTATGAGATCTCTTTATACTTTTGAAGAACCTACCCTGCATCAAACATGTGTTTTCCAAAAATTCATGTAAACAAGGAGAATTCTCATGAGCTAGAAAAGAAGAATTTAATGAACTAATTGTCTACCTTATGCATAAAGAAATTGCTAAATAAAATGGAATCATGGATGAGATCTACTGTAAGAATGAAGATAGAAGAGATGGAAATTAAATCCTATACTTGCAAAACTGATTAAATGCTGGTTCAAGTACAATAAACTCTAAATCTTATGAAATAAATGGAAATCTATATTTTTGGGGTTGCATAAGAGTATTTTTCTCAAATCATGATCCCAAAAGGAAGAAGTGAGGCCAGGAAACCTACTGACATCTTTTTGGTGCTTCTTTTATCCATTCTAACCTACTACTGTAGTAAGGCACAAATGGAAACAAACTAATAAACAATTAATCAAATATACACTACTTGCAATGAAATACTTCTAAAGACGGTTTAACCATGAATCTATGAACCTAAGCTAAGCATACAAATACAAGAAGAGGAGCCTTTGATGCTAGGGTTGGGCCTAACCAAAGAGCTTTGGCCCTCTGAGTTAACTCAGTATTGGATCAAGAAAAAGCTCATTCTTATTACTAAAACAGAAAATTACATCAAAGTCTTCCACAAGTCTAGAGCTCCAAATTAATTATAGTTTTTACAAAAAAATTGAATCCTAATGAGGCTCTAGGCCTCTCTACTTATACAAATAAATTTCCCAAAGATTTCCTTAAATTTAGGGAGGCTTGGCTTCCAAAATCGAGATGAACTAACTCTTTGTCTATCACTTTCTCGCCTGCCTTTTGATCTTCATGACTTGGATTCTTGCACTCTGAGATGGTGGGATTAATGGAGGAATATTTGAATGGGGAAGGAGTAAATGAGGATGATTTACCTCCTACAATCTCTCTCCCTTGTCCCTTTTGAGTTGCAAACCTTAGTCTTGCAAAAATTCCTTGATTTTCTCTTCCAAACCTACATTCAATGCATATTAGTTCACTAGGCATAATATCTCACTTTAACTCATCTCATTAAACAAAATATAATCAAAACATGTAATAAGATGTGAGAAGAGTTCGTTTGACTAAGATAGGAGGTGAATTAAGGCCCATATAATTATCCATTGATGAGGCTCATCATCACCCCCCAACTGAAAGTGTTGCTCATCCTCTGAGAAACTCAATCAATATCCATGTCTTTCATAGCTCTAGTGGCTTCCCTGACATCCAATGCATATGTTCTTGTTTCCTCTAGTAACCTGCCTTATTTTCTACCCCCTGCCACTGCCTCCTTTCTTCTTCTCCCTTCCTTCGTTCTAGCATCCCTAAGAGTAGTGGTGGACTTAGTCTCAAGCCAAACCAATTGACTTTGAGCCTTTGAATATATTGCTTGTACATGGGTGTCCTATTAAGTGCTTCTCTCATTCTTTGATGAGAGTGGTACTCTCTTATCTTTAAACTATATATAAATGTGTTGCATCTCCTCAGGCAATCTTGCATGATGTCATCCGCTAACAACTTGTGCATGTCCTCAAGATAAGGATCATTTGCAATTAAATTATGTGTACTGATGAGGGCCATTCGATTGGAATGATCAGCTCTGATCATAAGAGGCTCTATTTGTTTTCTTGCCAATATCTTCTTCATTTTTGTAGCCCTTGCTTCCTCATGGTTCATCCATGATGCCAAAGCCATCAACTGTAAATCTCCTAGCTTGGCATTAGTGTCCCATACATTCATGTTTGTTAAGGCCATGTTATGCAAATAAAACTCAGACATCATGGCCCTATCTTCTAATGTAATTTAATCATAAAGATCAATGAACTGTCTGTAATCCGGAAATGGCATAGTGCCTCTCTGTACTAGGGTCTTGATTTGGAACTGCAGCCGCTATTTCATAAGGCATAGGGCATAAGATTTAGTTGTCATCCTACACTGGATTACTTCCAAATAGAGACTGGCCATTGATGCCAATTGATTCTCTCTTTCTTGCAGTTGTCCTTTCAACCATGCATTTTCTGGCTCTAACTAATTGCTCATTATGGCCTCTTTGTCTCTCAACCTACTTAGTTCTCTACCAATCTCATTGAGCTTTTCCTCAATGTGACCAATTTCCTCCACCCCCTTGGACTTGGCAATCCACATCCATCTATGAGTTCTGGCTCTCTCCCTCTCAAGCTCAAAGAATAAGGAATAGAAAATTTTGGTGGAATGACCTTGCCCCTTCAATAAATCTGTAGTAGGAGTCAAAGTTAAGTTGGGGGCTACGTTCCCTGAGCTCTGGGTCTTGTTTTGTAGTTTCTTGTTGTAGGCTTCCCTCCTTATCCAATTTTTGAGTCTCCTATAGGTTTAGCAGAGCCTCCTGTAGGACTGCTTCTACTTCCTGTAGGTCTTATTGGGTATCTTGTAGGATTTCATCTCCTTTTGATAAGGTGGATCTAGTTACAAGCCTTATCACATAGGTGATAGGAGACTTAGGGGAGGTTTGTGTTAAGGATCCTCTTTGTTGAGTTTTCATAGGAGGAGGCATTTTCTCCTACTATTTAGGTGAGTCCTCAATTACAATGGGAATTTTAGTTGGAGTTTGGGGTTTCCCCTACCTTATCATTGTGATTTTCCTTGTTCTAAAATCTAAGGGGGTCTTCCTCTTTCTTTTTTCTTTTTTTTGATAGGGATGCTAAGGGCCAAGAGGGTAGTTGTTGCTTCTCTCTCAGTGGGTTTTGGAGACACCCTAAGTGACTCCTCCTTTTCTTTTGCCCCTCTTTCCCATTTCCTTTTTCTCCTATGTCTTTCCCTTCTCCTTCTCCTTTTAGATCCTCATTTTGTTTATTAGTTTCCCATTTTTCATATTCTTCTGTTTCTTCATCATCTTCCTTCTCCTTGTCCTCTTCTTCCTCCTCATCTATCTCATCTTCATCCCTCTCTGCTTCTTCTCCATCTGTTTCAATTTCTTCCTCATATTTTTCACTAAAAGTATGACTAATGTCACATGTGAGGGCTTTGATATCTTCCTCTGTTTGCATGTCTCTGAAAATTGACTATTGGATAGGAATTCTGAGGTTGTGGAAGGAATCTTCTATGATGGTTATAATTAACCCATGGTGGGTTAACTATTGGTGGTTTTTGTCTTGCACCTTTATGCTTGTATCTATTAGTCAATGTAGGAGGAATTATTGTATGTTGAGCCTATGGTGAGGAGTTTTTTCTGCTCCAAACCTCAACTCTTCAAGAAGCCTAAAGTGATACCCATAAACGACACTATACCTACCCTCACATGATATGTATTTTATAAGGTGGTAGCTCACCGCATTCCAGGGATATGGTAGGCTTTTTCTCCTTACTCCATTTTTGTCCTCAATGGGCTCTTCTCCCTCTAAAAAGAACTTCTTCTTAGAAATCTGGCTATCTCCCTTGTCTTCCTTTCTCTAAGGCACTCGTAGGGGGAAGTGTTTTAATTATACTTATGAATTCATGGGTGCGTTCTATGGGGAAGCGTCTCACCACAACAGTGGCATGGACTCTGGTCAGTGGAATGAGGGAGAGAGAAAAATCTTGGGCCACTTCATCATCATACCCTCTTAATTTTTCAAAATACCCCATCCAATTATGCCTTGTGAAGATTTATAACGCCTGAGGGTGTTTATGGATTCTCACAGTGTTAATGGGCTCCCTTCTATTAAAACCCCCCGTCATTTTGGTTGGTGAATTTTGACAAGCTGAGATGGTTGATACAATTTTTGAATGCAGAAGTAAATAATTGGAAGAACTATGGAGACAATTTCCTTACACAACTGCCAAATTCACTCAATACTAGGGGATTTTTTGTTCAATTCACTTTGAAAAAGGGAAGTAATTATAGAGCATACCTCCTCATAGAGTTTTTTTTAGCCAACCCTCGTGTTTTCCCCTATGAAAATCATCTCGGCCAATCTTGTAGAGTGTATGTCTGTATCTTGCAGGATTCCTATGCAATCCTGTAGGATTTCCTGTGTAATCCTGTAGGTAGTCCTGTGCAGGAGAAAGGTGTAATTCTCTCTTCTATGGGTTGCCTGGGTATGAGAGATACTTTGCTAGAGTGAGACTCGAGGAGATGAATGCATGAGTGCATGGGTATCAACGATGATTTCCTCTTATGGCTGAGTTATGTGATATGGTGTGCTAGCAGCGGAGGTATGTTTTCTATTTTGGACTGTTGGTCCCCACTACCACCTCATCATTCCTCTCTCCTTGTAATCAACTCCTAGTTCATGCCTCTGTAGACTTAACTGATTTTGTCCTTCTCCTATCTTTTTTCGACTTGACTGCTGCCACGTGTGGGAGGACCAACTATTTTTTCTTCGTCAACTAAATGAAAGTGGCCATGTTATCTCACCACCTTGCTCATAACCTTTACATCTTTTGACTACATTATGAAAATGGGAGAGTGAAGCGAAATACTTACCTGTGGTGCTAATACCTTGCTGTAGTGGCTGAAGACCTAAGGTTCTTTCTATGTGTTGGCTGCATGATATTTCTCCTTCCTTCTTTTATTGCTCTCTGATGATTCCTTTGATGTGTAGGTACCTGGTGTTGAAGATGATGGTGTTGTTGCCGCTATGGAGCTTTCTCTGCCATTGGATCTTCATGCCGGAAGCTTGCTGCAATCATGATTTGTATTATGTGGGATAGGCTTACTGCGATCATGACATGGATAGAGTGGAGGTTGAGTGTGAATAATTAGGAACACACTCAGGGGTTGTTCCCTTTTTCCCTCTTATTTCATTTTTTTCTCTGTGTTTTCTCTTGAGGATTGTGAAAACATTTTTGGAAACTGATTTTTTTATGATGAATGTGGGGACAATCAAGGTGGAGAAAGGTATGGTAATGAAGTGGTGATGTAGGGATATTATTTTTTTGACATGGCATGTCATTTTCTCTCCCTAGGTTCACTTCCTGTAGGATTCCCGTGCCACTACAATTCCTATAGGATCATCCTGTAGGTTTTTAGGGGATCTTGTAGAAAACACAGTCCCCTTGTAAACTGAAGCAAATGATAGAAGAAAATAAAATAAATGGTGGAGTGATGAATGATAATGGGTGTAGAAATAAACATGGGAGTAGAAGAGGTTCCATTTTTATTCTCCTCTATTCTCTGATCATCCTCCTCACTGACCTGTAAATAGAAAGTTTCATGATTTTTTTTTTTTTAAAAACAACTAGTCTACCTCTAAGAGGTTTTCACCCTAGCTATTTTTCCTGGGCGCCCCAAGACAAGTTTTCACCAAGAGATCTTTTCATTTTCTCTTCTTTTTTTTTGTTTTTTTGTTTTGACACCATTCGGACACCCCAAGAGGTTTTCAACCCAATAGTGGGACTCAGGTGCCTCATGGAGGTTTTCACCCGAGTCCTTATTTTTTTTACTTTTTTTCTTAGTGATTTGATGAGGCAAGAGCTGAAACTTTCTCCACCACCAGCACTATTTTATTGATACCATCAATGAACTCTTGCTTTGACAATGGCCTCTTGTAAACTTTTCATTTGTGCCCATTAACAAGTAAAGGAATGGCCTCTGCATCTATGGTTTTGATCTACATTGAACCATTATCATGACATTCCTCTATAACATAAGGACCTAACCATCTTGTCCTTAAATTTCCCTTAAATTATTTATATTTGGAATGATATAACAAGGCCCAATCACCCTCTTGAAATTACTTATCCTTGATGTTCTTATCATGCTAGATCTTCCTCTAAAGTTGAGTTACCTATGTGTGTAGGAGGGTCTGCATTCTGAACTCATCTAAACCATTCAGCTAGAAGAATCTCTCTTTTTGTGCACTATTGAGATCTAGATCTAGTTGGGCTACCATCCTTAATGTGTTATACTCAAACTCAATGGAAAATAGGTCCTTTTTCAAATAGGCCAGCTCATAGGGTGTGAATCTAGTGGTGGTCTTCCAAGTGGTATTATAGGCCAAGGTGGCCTCAACTAATCTATATGCCCAATCTTTCCTACTATTGCTAAACAATTTGGTCAAGATGCCCTCCAGAGCTCTATTGGTCACCTCCATTTGCCCATTAGCTTTTGGGTGATAAGGAGTGGAGGTCATATGCGTGATCTTTTGCTGGCTGAGAAAGTCTTCAATCATGTTGGAGGTAAACTGGCTATCTTGATCAATGACCAGTTCTCTAGGGTACCCAAATTTGTAAATTACATTCTCCCTTAAGAACTCAGCCACCTTCTCCTCTGTTGCTGCCTTAATTACCTCGGTTTCAGCCCACTTAGTCAGATAGTCAGTGCACATAATGGTGTATTATTTTTGCTCGAAAGGAGGGTCAGTAGGTCTAATTAAGTCCATGCCCCACTTGTCAAATGGCTTGAAAGTCACTTGAGGCTCTAGAGGCATTTCATCCCTTCGAGTAATCTTTCCCATCCTTTGGCACTGATCACATTGACTAGTATATTATTTCACATTCTGATGAAGAGTACGCCAATAATAGCCTTCTTGTAACACTTTGAATGTTGTCCTCTTTGCTACAAAGTGACCTCCACAAGGACCATCATGACAGGTCAGAAGGATGTGAAAGACTTCCTCCTCCCTGACACACCTTCTCAAGACTTGATCTAGGCCAAGTCTGAAGAGATTGCCCAATGCAAGTGAAGGGGGCACTTTTCCTTATAATCTTGCTTTTCTCCTTGGAGGACAAGTTCAGTGGGAATGATGTAGATACCAAATAGTTTTCTATGTGAGAAAACCATGGAGAGAGAACTAAAATTGCAAACAAGTGCTCATCCAGTAACTGGTCATCAACCATGCCCTCCTCACCGATAGGTAGAGTTAATATGTGTTAGCCTCCTGCTCATAGCAAGTATTCATCTTTCATGATTGACATGTTTACATGCTAAATATGTCATGCTCTGTAGGATGCAATATTCCATATTTGATACTCAGGTTGAAGAAAGTGTCCATAAGGGTCTGCTAGCCTAAATGCCTCTGCTGTATTCCAAATTTCGAGGAGTTATTCCATTTTTGAAGAATCTTCAGTTAAAAGGAGACCCAAACAGCTTAATCTTGGTCTCCCTAGGTTTCAATTTTCTGTTGTAGAATATAGAGAATCATCATCTGTCTAAACAACTTAATCTGGGCAGATTCTTAGGTAGGTAGGGAAGAAAGGGTGCTCAACAGCTTAATCTGAGCCCCAGGAGGGAATAAGTGTAGATATAGATAGGAGGACAGTAAATAAAAGAAAAAGGTTGAAAAGTTGGGTTTGCTAGCTCAAGTGCACCCAAACCAAAAGAAGAAAAAATGCTAGGTAAAGTAGGCTGGGTAAGTAGTTCTGTGGTTGTAGAAATCAAGCTATGTGATCCATTTCATATTTACAAGTGTCATATCTATCCAGATCACAGTTTGGTGGCACTTTCTCATGTTGATCAGATCAAGCAAGGCATCTCTAACTCCCCTCTCTTCTTATTTCCTCAAACTCATTTACTAACATCCCCTCAAGGACCTTGGGATCCGCCCGAGAGTCCCTTTTTTATTCCATTTTTGCTTAAAAGCCAAGTTAACACCTGAGTTGGTTTAGTGAAAAGAAGCCACATTTCTTGTGTAAAAATAATCTTTGCACAAATCCATCATTCCGCTTACATTTCCACTCCACCAAGTCATATTAACTCCTATTTCTACTATATAGCTCCCTAACTACTTTCCCATCCCTATTCTACAAAAAAACTATATAAAGAACCCAAAAGTCCAAGAAATACTAGGTCCATTTGGGGCCCTAGTATTAGCTCTTTTGTGTTCATTTCCGTTGTGATTTGTCTAAACCTCTCGTTAAACAAATAACCATGCTAAACCCCTCCCCCGCACACCAGACCATAACCTGAGCGCGCATTTAACCCATAAAAACTAAAGACTAAAACCCACCATCGCCGTGAAAAATCAAATGTTTATCGCGCGCGCTTTTATTTTAAAACCCGCTCATCTTCCCCTCACGTCCACCGTTGGATCGTCTCTCCCAGATCCGACGACCCTCATACATATCGGGCGCCCTTACACGACAGCACAATAGTGCCCGATGGTTGACGGTTTCACCGTCGTACAATGGGACACTTGGCGGATTTTCATTGCGTCGGGCCGCCCCTGACAAATACCGCCCCCGTACCAAAAGCAGCCTGACGCAAACCACTTACCGCCCTCCCCTGTTGCCACTTCGCCGCATGACGATGCCGCCACCTCACCGGCCACTGTGCTGTGCCCTACTGTGTCACCTTGCAGCGTCACCCTGCCACGTCACCCTACTGACGTCATCATCTGTACTAGGTCCCACTGCTGACGTCATGCTGATGTCATCTGTCGTACCGCTAACATCATCTGCCGAAAGGAAAATGCGCAGGAGCGAAATCGAGGCTTCAGAGGCCCAGAATCAAATTATGAGGCAGTTTTCGATGTGTGATTAGCGCTTAGCGCTAATCGCGCATCGCTATGGGAAATAGGCCAAAATGGGGAATATTTTTTCTCAGTGACTGTTTTTGCCGTAAAAGGGCCGAAAAGGGGCAATTTAACAGTTTTTACCACATCAGAGAGAGGAAGAAGCCCCGATTCAATCAGAGAGAAACAATGAAGTGGTAGAGAGTATGAGTGAAGCGGTAGAGAGTATCAGATCGACCATATCGGAGCCGGGAAAGCATTAAAGACCATCCAAACCAAATCAATGCATACCAAGACAGGGTCACAAGCCATTAAAACCGAATCATAATAAATTAAATGGGAATCAAAGTCACCTAAGAGCAGCATAACCGACTAAGAGGTGCAGGTGAGAAGTGAAAGGCGCAACAATTACAGATTGGACAAGCGGAGCTGCCAGAGGACGATAGATAGCCACATTTTGAAACAGCTTCCCCCAGTGTATCATTAGATAGATATTTTCATTACTTATAAGACAAGTTAGGTTAACTGCAATTACTTCCTGAAAAAATATCTTCTAGCAGATCTTTGTTGTAGATATTTTGCCTATAAATACAACCCTAAACAATGTAATAAGGGTTGGTGGGTTGTTTGGTTGATCTCTCATTCTAAGAGCTGCACTGTAAATATTGAAGAATTTCTGTAATCAAAGATTACTGGAATACTTGCATCTGAACTGGCTGGTTTTGTTTTCAATGGCTGAAGAAATTGGTATGGAATTCCCGTGCTTGCTCATGGTTCAATAAGTTTTCCCTCCCTTTGTTTATCAGTTTATGCATAGCTGTATCAAATATATATCATAATCTAAGTTGCAGGAAAAAAAGAATACACCAGAATTGGTTTTCATGCCCTCTGTGCTGAATTCTTGCAACTTTCCATGTTTTCCTTTGAAAAAGTGATGAATATGCATTCTTAATTGCGCCTATTTAAACTGTTCCTTTCACATATGAATGTTGTCTGGTAATTCTTCACTGCTCCCAGATATCACTCATCCACTTTCCCTCTTTGGCTGGATGAGAGATTCTTAATTGCCTTTCATTCCTTAACTTCCATTTCACTCTTGTTCCAGCATAAAATCATTGTGCCATGTGTGGCTATCCTACTCCATATTCCCCTCTTCTACCAGAGAAAAAACACACCTCAGTTCACAGACATGACTCCATGCCCAATGGTTTGAACTTCTTACTCTTTGCATGTCAACTCAATTTGAATAAGATCAACCACCCCATCAATAAAAATCAAAAAACAAATCAAACCCATGTGCCTCATATCTAGCCTAAAATCACCCCTTAAACAAAGTTAAAAATCCTGAAGGGAGAGCCCTCTCTGACTGTTGGTAGGCTAGGACCTACAGTCGAAAGACTGGTTTGTGGTTACCTCAGTCGTATTCCCTTGGGAGTTAAAGGGAACAACCTGAGTGATAACATAATGGCGACTCTGCTGGGGACAAATCATCTGTTCATTACTGTAAATCCCCATTTTTGATTAGTTTTCCTTTCCAATAATTCCTAAACTTATTTTGAAAATTCACAAAAAAATCACAAAAATCTCAAAAATCAAAAAATATTTTGCTTCTTGTTGAATATTAAGTCCTGATCTATGTGGTGGACAGAGATCAGGCCCTTCAAAGTTCATTTACTTATCCACTTGGCGACTCCACATAATCCCCATAATAAAGACTCCACTGGAGAAATGAACCCAAGAGAAATATATGAGTAGATCAGGCTATTGACCTGGACTACTATCCAGCAGGTCATGTTCTTTCTCTTCCACAAAATTTTTCTATGTATATTGTATTTTAAAAACGATTTTAAATTAGATTTTCATGACTTGCCCTTTGAAAATATTGTTGAAAGGCCTCCTTGCACATTACAACAGCAGCCTTTAAAAGCTGCTGAGAATCATCATACAGCCAAGGAGGAAACAACTATCAAAGCCAATCATCCTATCCTTGTTCATATTGAGCCCAGTCAGCCAATTCCTGTACATACTCTCATGCCCCGTAAAGTTCCTGATAGGTATAAACCTCTTGCGTTGCCTCCTGTGCTTAATCCTCTACCCAAAAATCATCCTGATTATCTCCCAAGATTTGATGGAGAGAATGGTATTACTGCCCAAAAGCATATCCAAGCCTTTGAAGATTATCTTAATATATTTGAGGTAGAGGAGGAGGATGTTAGTATCAGGTTGTTTTCCCTTTCTTTGCAAAGCGAAGTTAGGACTTGGTTTAAAGCCTTGTTTGAGGCTAGCATCTCGAATCTTCAACAGTTCTCCAAGCTCTTCCTTGATAGATGGACGATCAAACTTAATTTCCTCTTGCTCATCAAAGAATATAATCAGTTAAAAAGAAATCCAAGTGAATCTGTTCAACAATTTCATGATCGATTTAATCAAGTTTATCATGCTCTCCCTTTGAATATTAGACCTCCCCCTGATCTAGCTCTAGTGCATTATCCAAGAGCTTTTGACCCAGAAATAGAATTCTGTTTAAGAGAAAGGAGTCCCCCTACTATGGAACAAATGTAGGACATGGCAGTAGATATAGAGGCAAATCTGAGAATCAGGGAGGAAAACCGCAAAGCAAAACAAGAAGAAAGACTTCATGGTTGGTTACAAAGGTCAAAGGGAATGATCACAATGAAAGTGGAATGTTTAGAACATATGAACACATTTGTTTTGCGATAGGAAAGTAATGACATTCATGAAAAAACCTACCACAAAATATATGACATATTCGTACAGCCATACATGATGGAGCAATCTCCCGATATACTATATGAACATAACATATTCTCTTCTTTCAATTGCCTACCAAAATATGATGAGTATGACGATGATGATGAGCCTAATGACCAAATTAGCCTGCAGGATCCTTTTGTATAGTTTCTCGATTCGGCAAAGAAGGTCAGCAGTTTCCTGATCTTCTCAAAGATTAGCGAAGCCATATCAAATTTCAAGATCTCAGTTTTTTCCACCAGCAAGCACAAGCAGCAAAGCTCGTTTTTGTTTATAATGCTTGAATGGTTGCACTGGTTATTTCATTTCACCTAATAGCAAAGTAAGTGCTGGTTAGAGTAGGTAGGTAGGATTTCAGTTTTTGTTTAGACAGCAAGCTTGTTGTAGTTGAAGCCCGAAGTGAAGGCCATAAGCTCTTCAAGGTCTGCTGTCATGTTCATAAATAAAGGAACCAACAAAGGAAAGATTTTAGAGTACAAAAACAAGTGAATATCAAGGCATTCTGACTTACTGTTCTTGGCCTTTCACAAGGAAAGGCCATCCCCAAGTGGAGCCACTGTTAGCCTCCTGCTCATAGCAGGTATTCATCTTTCATGATTGACATGTTTACATGCTAAATATGTCATGCTCTGTAGGCTGCAATATTCCATATTTGATACTCAGGCTGAAGAAAGTGTCCATAAGGGTTTTCCAGCCTAAATGCCTCTATTGTATTCCAAATTTCGAGGAGTTATTCCATTTTTGAAGAACCTTCAGTTAAAGGGAGACCCAAACAGCTTAATCTTGGTCTCCCTAGGTTTCAATTTTCTGTTGTAGAATATAGAGAATCATCATCTGTCCAAATAGCTTAATCTGGGTAGATTCTTAGGTAGGTAGAGAAGCAAGGGCGCTCAACAGCTTAATCTGAGCCCCTGGATGGAATAAGTGTAGATATAGATAGGAGGACAGTAAATAAGAGAAAAAGGTTGAAAAGTTGGGTTTGCTAGTTCAAGTGCACCCAAACCAAAAGAAGAAAAAATGCTAGGTAAAGTAGGCTGGGTAAGTAGCTCTGTGGTTGTAGAAATCAAGCTATGTGATCCATTTCATAGTTACAAGTGTCATATCTATCCAGATCACAGTTTGGTGGCACTTTCTCATGTTGATCAGATCAGGCAAGGCATCTCTAACTCCCCTTTCTTCTTATTTCCTCAAACTCATTTACTAACATCCCTTCAAGGACCTTGGGATCTACCCAAGAGTCCCTTTTTCATTCCATTTTTGCTTAAAAGCCAAGTTGACGCCTGAGTTGGTTTAGTGAAAAGAAGCCACATTTCTTGTGTAAAAATAATCTTTGCACAAATCAATCATTCCCCTTACATTTCCACTCCATCAAGTCATATTAACTCCTAATTCTACTATATAGCTCCCTAACTACTTTCCCATCCCTATTCTACAAAAAAACTATATAAACCCAAAAAAATATTAAATATCCCAACCTATGGCAACTATAGCCTAATAACAAAAGTCCGGGAAATACTAGGTCCATTTGGGGCCTTAGTATTAGCCCTTCTGCGTTCATTTCCCTTGGGATTGTCTAAACCTCTGGTTAAACAAATAACCATGCTAAACCCCTCCCCCACACACCAGACCATAACCCGAGCGCGCATTTAACCCATAAAATCTAAAGACTAAAACCCACCATCGCCGTGAAAATTCAAATGTTTATCGCGTGCGCTTTTATTTTAAAACCCGCTCATCTTCCCCTCCCGTCCACCGTTGGATCATCTCTCCCAAATCTGATGGTCCTCATACATATCGAGCACCCTTACACGACAGCATGATAGTGCGCGATGGTCGACGATTTCACCGTCGTACACTGGGACACTTGGCGCCTTTTCATTGCGTTGGGCCGCCCTTGACAGATACCACCCCCATACCAAAAGTGGTTCGATGCAAACCACTTACCGCCCTCCCCTGTTGCCACTCTGCCGCATGACGATGCCACCACCTCACCGGACACTGTGCTGCTACTTACTACATCACCCTGCTGCATCACCCTGCCACGTCACCCTCTTGACGTCATCATCTATACTTTGTCCCACTGCTGACGTCATGCTAACATCATCCGTCGTACCGCTGACATCATCCACTGTACCGCTAACATCATCCACCGAAATGAAAATGCGCAAGAGTGAAACTGAGGCTTCGGAGGCCTGAAATCAAATTCTGAGGCAGTTTTCGATGCGCGATTAGTGCTTAGCACTAGTCATGCATCGCTATGGGAAATAGGCCAAAATGGGGAATCTTTTTTCTCAGTGACTGTTTTTGCCGTGAAAGGGCCAAAAAGGGCAATTTAACAGTTTTTACCACATCAGATAGAGGAAGAAGCCCCGATTCAATCAGAGAGAAATAGTGAAGCGGTAGAGAGTATGAGTGAAGTGGGAGAGAGTATCAGATCGACCATATCAGAGCCGGGAAATATTTAAAGACCATCCAAACCAAATCAATGCATACCAGGACAGGGTCACAAGCCATTAAAACCGAATCATAACAAATTAAATGGGAATCACAGCCACCTAAGAGCAGCAGAACCGACTAAGAGGTGCAGGCAAGAAGTGAAAGGCGCAACAATTGCAAATTAGACAAGCAGAGATTCCAGAGGACGATAGATAGCCACATTTTGAAACAGTTGCCCACAGCGCAGCATTAGATAGATATTTTCATTACTTATAAGACTAGTTAAGTTAACTTCATTTACTTCCTGAAAAAATATCTTCTAGCAGATCTTTGTTGTAGATATTTTTCCTATAAATATAACCCTAAACAATGTAATAAGGGTTGGTGGGTTGTTTGGTTGATCTCTCATTCTAAGAGCTGCACTGTAAATATTGAAGAATTTTTGTTATCAAAGATTGTTGGAATACTTGCATCTGAACTGGCTGGTTGTGTTTTCAATGGCTGAAGAAATTGGTATGGAATTCTCGTGCTTGCTCATGGTTCAATAAGTTGTCCCTCCCTTTTTCTATCAGTTTATGCATAGCTGTATCAAATATATATCATAATCTAAGTTCTAGGAAAAAACGAATAGACCAGAATTGGTTTCCATGCCCTCTGTGCTCAATACTTGCAACTTTCCATGTTTTCCTCTGAAATAGTGATGAATATGCATTCTTAATTGCGCCTATTTAAACTGTTCCTTTGACATATGAATGTTGTCTGGGAATTATTCATTGCTCCCAGATATCACTCATCCACTTTCCCTCTTTGGCTGGATGAGAGATTCTTAATTGCCTCTCGTTCCCTAACTTCCATTTCACTCTTGTTCCAGCATAAAATCATTGTGCCATGTGTGGCTATCCTGCTCCATATTCCCCTCTTCTACCAGAGAAAAAACACACCTCAGTTCACAGACATGACTCCATGCCCAATGGTTTGAACTTCTTACTCTTTGCATGTCAACTCAGTTTGAATAAGATCAACCACCCCATCAATCAAAACGAAAACACAAATCAAACCCATGTGCCTGATATCTAGCCTAAAATCACCTCTTAAACAAAGTTAAAAAACCTGAAGAGAGAGCCCTCTCTGACTGTTGGTAGGCTAGGACCTGCAGTCCAAAGACTGGTTTGTGGTTACCTCGGCCGTATTCCCTTGGGAGTCAAAGGGAACAACCTGCGTGATAACAATATGGACAAAAAGTCTACAACAACATTTTCTTGCTAGGCTTATCAACAATAGTTAGATCAAATTGTTGCAATAAAGTAACCATATTATAATACGAGCATTCACATAGGGTTTATTCATTAAATGTTTGATTGCAACATGGTCAGTAGACAAATGTTTGATAGCCTGTATTAGAATGCCTAAATTTTTTCAATGAATGCACAATGGCCAAGAGGTCCTTTTCGATCACTTTGTAGTTTAGTTTGGCCTTTGACAAATTCTTATTGATAAAGTAAATGGCATAAGGAAATTTTTCATCTATCTGACCTAAGGCTGCTTCTATGGCTTTGTGTGAGGCATCAACATGAACATGAAAGGAAAGGGCCAAATTTGGGCGTTGGAGAATTGGTGCAGTGGTTAGCTTGTTCTTTAGGATGTCCAAGGCATCTTGACAACATTTTGACCATATAAATTCAGTGTCTTTGGCCAACAACCAAAATAAAGGAGAGGCCAACTTGTTGAAGTCCTTTATGAACCTTCGGTAGTATCCAGCTAACCCTAAGAAAATTATGACATCTGTCTACCTTTGAGTAGGCAGGACCCTTGAGAGATAGGTTCATCTCAATGAATTTGTGTAGAACCTTACCTAAGTTGGACAAAACCTCCTTGAAATCACCCCGATAAGGTGTGAAATCATCCATATAGATTTATACCGCATCATGGACTAACTCAACAAAGATACTCAGGAATTGTCTCTGAAAAGTGGCACGAGCATTGCATAGTCCAAAAGGAAGGACCCTATAGGAAAAGGTGCCCCAAAGACAAGTGAAGGTGGTTTTATCCTAGTCCTTTGAGCTGATCTGGATTTGAATATACTTGTTGAATCCATCTAGGAAAGAGAAAAACTTTTTCCCTGCCAGGGCATCTAGCACTTGGTCAATCAAAGGTAGAGGGAAATGGTCCTTCTTTGTGGCTTTGTTAAAGTCCCTGTAGTCGACAAAAATCCTCCACTTACCATTTTTCTTGGGAACTAACACCAAACAAGAGACCCACTCACTGCCAAAGATAGGATAAATGAATCTTGCATGTAGCAATTTTTGCGGTTCTTCTTTGACTATATCTTTAAGATTTGGATTCATCCTCCTTTGGGGTTGTCAGACTGGTTTAAAACCTTCTTTGATGTAAATGTGGTGAGTACACACTAAGGGGTCTACTCCCTTCATTTGTTTGTAACTCTAAGTGAAGGCATCTAGATGTTCCTTTAGCATGTTGCACAACTTCTCCTCTTGGAGAACAAAAAGAGATGGATTGATTTTCAAAGTTCTCTCAGTGATGAATTCTATGGTTTTGACATGAAGAGGGTTGGAATCAACCAAGTATAGATCAATTATATGGGTGTTTTGGGTTTCCTTTAACACTCCATCTAGGGACAATGTACTAGGAGTTGGACTTTGGAGTAGGTGTTCAATCAAATCATCTTCATCTTGTTCTCCTCCTCCCATGATTTTTTCTAAGGTATACAGTTGGGCAAAATAAACTTCATCTTCTAGCCATAAAGGTCAATCATGTGCTAGAGATGGTTGAGCAGGAGGGTATAGGACTAACTACTTCAACATATGCCCATTCTTAATGGTCATATTCCCAACTTTGCAGCTGATGTAAGCATCGACAGTGGCCAACCAGGGTCTCCAAAGGATGAGAGGGTAACTAATAAGCTTAACCTTGGGCTGGAGAACTAGAAAAATTTTCAAGGTATTCCCAAGAGTCAATGGAGACCATCACATACTCCACAATCCCCTCAGGGTCACTCTGGAGCAGTCTACGAGTTGCAAGACCATTGTGGTCTTTCTCAATGAACTATGGAGGTTGAGCTTGACCATGGTGTCCTTGGTCATCACATTAATGACAGCCCCAAGATCGATCAAAGAGTGTGGGACAATGGTGCCATTGATGTGCACATCTACTATAGGGTTTCTAGGGTCCAAATACTTTGCACAAATTACCTGCCCCGACATTAAGTCAAATAGTTGTCCAGTGACATTAATGGTAGGGTAATCTCTTCTTCGCCTCCCTGGATGCTTGAAGCACTTCTCCTTAATCAACTTGTTGTAAATAGGTACATATTTAATGGCTTGGAGAAGTGGAATCTTGACACATAGGTTTTTCAATTCTCCCAGAAGTTTAGTCTCTTCTGGGTAGGCTAGAGTGGTTGATGTAATCTCTCAGGAAAGGGTGGATTTACTTTAAGAATGATATCCTCTCTTTCTTCTTCAACCTCCCTAGGTGGAGATGGAGGTTGGTTATCCATGAGAACTCTCCCAGATTTTAGGTTAATTTCTTGGATCTCCATAGCATAAGCTGGATATGAGGTCTCTCCACTGTATACTTGTTCTGCCTATTTGTTGTTTGGGTTAGGATTTGGCTGGGCCAACATTTGGGGTTTTTTATGTGGAGTAGAGTATAACATCTATGGTTGGGCAGGTGGTGAAGGCAATAAAGCAGGAACATTGTTGTACTGGGGCCTCCACCCCTGGACTGAGGTTGTGGCGTAGCATATAGTTGAAATGACTGGTTGGCTACCTAGGAATGATACTAAGATGCAAAGTACCAAGGAGGAGGTGTAGACCAAGAAGGATGAACATGGGGTCCCCAAGAAGGTATAGATGTGGTCTGGTTGGGGTTGTAATATGCATGGGATGACACTTTCATGCCCTGTTGATATGGCCTAGGCCCAAGAGGTCCCATTTAGTTTATGTAGCAGAGCTGCTAAGTGACCCCTTCAACTCCTTGATATATAGCTTTGAGTCCAGGCAAAGAAGGGCACTTGTATGTGGAGTGGTTTTCTTCATAGACTAAGCAAATTTGAATAGAGTTCAATGGATATTCATTCCTAGGATGCCTCCTGGTGCATCTAGGATAGAAAATGGCAAAGGCTCTCTTTGCTTCCTCCTGCTTTCTCCTAATCTGTAGAATGCATCTGTAAGGCAAAGGTTTGTAGCATCTCACTCTTGAAATCTTCCAGCATGTTTCCAATTTCACCCTTGATGGATCAATTGCAAGAGGATGTACTGACCATAGGTTGACTTCCCTTACCCTTTTTCCTAGTTTCCCTAGAATGGTTTCTAAAGATAGTCTTGATATCCTCATAGGGTAATTGGTATATATCTCCTCCTGCTAACAAGTGTAGTGTCATGCGGAAAGAGTTATTTTTGCGGACAAAGCTAACCTCCCTAGGAGTCTAAGACTCTCTAGTGACAAACAAACCAAACAAGAGCAATCCTTCTCTAAACACACATTATTCTATGAGAGATCAAGTGTTTTCCGATCTTACCTTAGGTCCACACGCTTGTTGTAGCAGTCCAGCCTTGCTGATCCAGATGAGCTCCTCCTTCACTTTAAGACCTGCATACACTAACAAAGCAAACGATTACATAACACCTGAATATTTCATAAAACAAAGCATATTCATCACATAGACCAAGGAGTACATGAAATAATTCATTAACAACAAATCATTGAGAGAATGGACTTATTTGTATTAAGGAAACAAAAAAGGAACCATTACAACCTGAGCCTTGGTGTTGTGCAAGCTCCTCCCATGGTCCAACAAGAGATTTCCTCTACTTTGACAAGCTCACCCACTTCCAATATGGCAACAAGAAAGGATGGTAATCTCTCCCTCAACAAGTAACAATGGAAGTCTTAATTCCAGCAGCATTTCCCCTATAGAATGTTCAGCTTTCAACCTCCCCTCCTTTGGCCCAATGCCTGTATTTATAGTATTCTAGAAGAGGTTATTCAGTTCCAACATCAATGGGATACTCCCTCTTTTTGGATGGGGTAGCTCCTCTCTTGATGGGATAAGCTCCTCTATCATAGGGGTGCATGAACCATCTGGAGGCGCTCAATACACGTCAAACACTCTTCTAGAAGGCTCTAGAAGTGACCACAAGTAACTTTTTTAAGATGAAACTCGCGCCTTTTGACCTTTACAGGGGTACGCACCCATCCTTTGGCTTACAAAGCATACAAGTACGCAGGTACAGTGAGTTTGGGATGCGTACACGCAGGCAAGGTAGAGAGAACCTGCGTACCCAGAGATAAACATGTTTTTTAGAGACTTTCTCTCTTTTTTGAAGTTTGACATGAAGAGCAGAGGTATTAGGCTTGACAAGGAGGATAATATGACTATTGATGGAGCCATATTAACTGCAGATAGTCATGGTGACAAATTTCAGTGTAACAGGTAATAAACTAGGGAATTTTATAAAAATATCGGATGCGACTCTAAGAGGCAAATACACCTCTTTTTCCCGGATCTGTGTGGAAATGGACTTATCTAGGGCACTTTTGGATAAGATCATTTTAGAAGTATATGATGAATAATGGGTGCAGACGGTGGACTATGAACATGTCCTATTCAGATGCTGCAAATGCCATGAACACGGGCACCTATACAAGGATTTCCCATCAAACAAACTGGAGAGCAAGACAAAAACCACCACAAGCAAAGATCCCGAATGTTTCACTAAGGTGGGGGGCAAAGGGAAAGGAGGAAAATGGTACCAAAAGAAAATCAACGAGGATGGGCAACCGAGTCACAACAATTTCAAAATCTTAGAAGAAAAAGATGGAAACAACAAGGCAAATCAAGAAGCAGATACTAATATCAATGATAAGAATAGGGATGTTAGCATGGAGGATATACCAAAAAATAGCCAGAAAAAGCATGATCTACCAAGCATGGTGGAGCTCAACGGGGATCATGAGATGACCCCAAGTGAGGTGGGAATAGAGGAGCATGAACTATAGGAGATTCTTGAGAGGGAGAACTTAGATCTAGAAAAATTTCTGGAGCAGGGTATTACCAAAGGGTTTGATTCCCTACCAAAGGAGGAGTTTGGCAGGGTTCACAACTCTTCCTTTGGAGATCCCAGACAAAGGGATTTGTAGTCAAGAGAAACCATGACATCCAGGATAATATAGGGATGAAAACAATGGAGGAAACATCAGGGCACTCTTCTAAGAATCTGGGTAGGAAAAGAGGAAGGAAAAGACAGAATGAGTTGTTGACCGAATGTGGAAAATTCATGATTAACTCAGGTAAGATGAGAGATCTCACCAGCTACTCCTCTACAAAGATTTCTTAATGAAGCTCACAACCTGGAATATTAGGGGCCTAGGAAGTAAAAGGAAACAAATAAATCTTAGCAGTAGAATAAAAGAAGGAAAACCAGATATGGTTTTTATTCACGAAACTAAATGCTCGATGGACAAGATCAGAGAAATTCAAAGTAAATGGCTAAGAAAGTATGAGTATCTAGAGGCCAAGGTAGATAACTGGACAAGGGGGATTCTTATGCTTTGGGATCACCAGAAACTCGGAATCCTGGATGCAAAAGCATCCAGGAACTATCTATTGCTGGTGATTAATCCTTTGGGTGATAGGGAGACTTACATGATTACAAATGTCTATGGTCCCCGAAAAATAGAAGACAAAATCAAGCTTCTCACATCCCTTGAGGAGATAAGAGAGAGATATCCTAATATGACATGGATTCTAGCAGGGGATTTCAACATGATCAAATCTCTTACAGAGAAGAAAGGTGGCACTAGAAAACTACGAAGAGACTCCATGTCCTTCTTGAACTTCACAAATAAAATGAGACTAGTGGATGTTGAAACAATAAATGGCACTTTCACTTGGAACAATAAGAGAGGATGGGCTTCTCATGTTGCCTGTAAACTAGATACATTCTTAATCTCAGAGGACCTCCTTCTCACAGGCCTTGACATGACAACTCTAATCCTTCCCTATGGAGGCTCTGACCACTAGCCTGTCTAGCTTGAAGCCACATTTATAGGTACACCAAGGAACAAACCTTTTAGGTTTGAAAATGTCTAGCTCTCTCACCCAAACTTGACGAGAAATATTGACATATGGTAGATGGAATATTTGCCCATTCAAGGTACTAAAATGTTTATGCTACAACAAAGACTTAAACACATGAAAGCCAGACTCAAAGATTGGAACTAAAAAGAGTTCAGTAATATTTTTAAAGCCAAAAGGGAAGTTGAACAGAAACTCTAGGGGACTAATTAAATCATAATCATAGATGGTTTTACTGAGGAAAGGAAAACTCAAGCTGGCTCTCTTTAGAAGGAATGGGAAGATAGGTGCATCCAAGAGGAGATATTCTGGGGGCAGAAATCTAGAGTGAATTGGATTAGAGAAGGGGAAAAACACAAAGTTTTTTCATAAATCAACTTTGGATCATAGGTCAAATAATAAAATTTCAAAACTCAGATATTTTCAAGGGAAAGATCTTGTCTCCCATAAAGAAATGGAATCTGTCCTAGTACAACACCTCCTTAGCATTGCAAAGGAGCCTCACTTAGACAGGTCACGGTTCATTAACAATTTCATAAAGTACATTCCGAAGCTTGTAACAAGGGAAGAAAATCACAATCTTAACAGGCCAGTGTCTGAAGATGTGGTCAATGAAGTTATCAATGAGATGCAAAATGGGAAAGCTCCTGGCCCGGATGGATTCAATGTGGACTTCTTCAAGGCATGCCAGAAAACAGTCAAACAGGACATCCTTGATGTAGTGGAAGACTCCAGAAGATCCAGAATGGTTTTGAAGGCTCTCAATGCCTCTTTCATAGCTTTGATTCCAAAGCTGGAAAAATCTATGACACTGGACAGATTTAGACCCATAGCTTTATGTAATGTGGTGTACAAGATTATTTCCAAAGTGATCGCCAACAAACTCAAGCCACTTCTTCCAGCTCTTGTCTTCGAGGAGCAAACTGGTTATGTGGAAGGTAGGTAGATTCTCAATAGCATCATACAAGCACATGAGATGGTACACTCTCTTAAAAGCATCAAGAAAGCTAGTATGATTATACAAGTTGACCTAGCAAAAGCTTATGAGAAGCTAAGTTGGTCTTACATTAGGGCAATGCTGAGAGCTTTTGGTTTCAACCACAACTGGATTAGATGGGTTATGGCCCTGGTATCCATGGTTAGCTTTTCAATCTTGCTTAATGGCTCGCCCTCCAGAACATTTTTGCCTTCTAGGGGTCTCAAACAAGGAGATATACTTTCCCCCTTCTTCTTTGTGCTCGTGATGGAAGGACTAGGCAGAGCGATAAAAGTGCAAGTACTGAAGGAAGAATCTAGGGACTAAAACTGACCATAGATGGAGCTACTTCAACTCACCAACAATTTGTGAATGACACTATGTTGTAGGGCATTCCCATGGTCAAGGAAGCCAAAGCTTTTAAACAAAACTTGAATGACTTTGCTATTGCCACTGGTACAGAGGTAAGCCTTGACAAATCAAAAGTTTTATTTTTCAACACTAACATTGCTATTCAGAGAAACCTCACCAGAATCCTAGGGTTTCAAAAGGATCAATTACCTTCTAAGTACTTTGGAATCCCTCTTATGGACAAACCTCTAAGTAGGGGAGTGTGAGAGCCAGTAATTAACAAAATTATAGATAGGATTAGGAAATGGACATGTAGATATTTGAATTTGGCAGGGCTCCTTGTGCTTACAAAGGTTGTCATGTAGGCCATAACCATTTTTATGATGTCAGATCTTCTTGCTCCAAAAGGAGTCATGCATCATATCAGGAACATTCAAAGAGATTTTCTTTGGGGAAAACAGGAAGAGAAAAATAAATGGGCTTAGGTAGCTTGGGACAAGATCTAAAAACCTAAGGCCCATCGTAGTCTAGGGCTTCGTGATCCTGAAACCCTCAGCAGAGTTTCAGGTGCTAAACTTTGGTGGAGGTGGTTTAAGGAATAGGAAACCCCTTGGGCTAAGCTTTGGAAACAAAAATATGAAAATAATTGGTAGGAGAGGGACCATATTCAAATTTCTGGGCTTATCAAGGGCTCCCACATTTGGAATTTGGCCTGGGAAAATAGAGCCATTGTCTAGTAGCATAGATTCTAGGAGATCTAAGTTGGGAACCTGGCAAGATTCTGGGAGGACAACTAGCAGCAAGAACCAAATTTGCTTAGGGCAGAACTAACCGCTCTCAAGCATGACACTGAAAACAAAGGCTTATGCATGGTAAGTGACTTCTGGGATTAGGCAAGGAACAATGGTAAATGGAGAATATGGAAGGATCTAGGCTATAATGAAGAGAGCCCTTTGAAATCTCAAGTAGGCTCTCTTGCTCGGGACTTGGAACCGAGGAAGATTTTGGTATCATCATCGTCTAACCAACTGATATCGGGAAGAAACAAATAAGGTAACTTTAACCTCAAATAAGATAAATGAATAGCCCTAGGGATTGATCATCAAAATCCTGATAAGTTATGGAAGGACCTTTGGCAACACCAGCATTGGATGAAAATAAAGTTGTTTATGTGGTTGGTCAACAAAAGAAAATTCTAACTTGGATAAATCTACTAAAAAGAGGTTTTGTTGGCCCATCCAAGTGCCATCTATGTGGTTCACAAGAAGAGACTATGGAACACTTACTCAACCTCTACCCTTTTACCTTTCCTTGTGGGATTAGATGGCCTCAATCTTCAGGGAGACTAACAGGGACAAACTCAGTGTTACCAAAACCTTAAAGAATTGTTGAAAAGACTTCTCAGGCAATGAAATCATCAACAAATCTTGGACTCTGGTTCCAAGCTCCTTAATCTAAGATGTCTGGAAAGAACACAATGGAAGGACTTTCAAGAACAAAACTAGCTCAACCTAGAACATTATTGCACAAATATTAAGACAATTGAAAGACACTATTGGAGCCTTTGTAGGAAAACCTCCTAAGGAACCCACTCTGCCACAGGAAGCTCGTATACTGCTGCATTTGGGTCTTAATTTGCTAGTTCCCCAGATCATAAACAAGGGGGTGAGACACATAAATGCTAGCAACGACATTTCGCAACCTCATCCTCATGGTTCCTTGAAATTCAATATAGATGGAGCCTCTAAAGGTAACCTAGGGATAGTTGGTTTTGGAGGGGTCATCAGAGATGAGCAAGGGTGCATTAAGGTTATCTTTCATAGTCATTTTGGGACTACCACTAATAACATGGCAAAGCTCATGGCCTTAGAGAAATACCTGGAAATATTGATCGAGTCAAAATTATATAATACCATCATTGAAGCAGACTCTAAATTGATTATTAATGTGGTCAAGAAGATTTTTAATGGAAAAGTGCTGGGAAAAGTTTCAAAACATTGGCGGCTTTTCTAGGTCTTTTAGCACATTCATACCCACCTACAAACCCTGAGAATAGTTAGCTTCGTTCATGTGCGAAGGAAAGCCAATATGCTAGTTGATCTTCTAGCGAATGAATGAGTGTTATGAAAAGAAAGTTACAACATATATGCTTGGGATTCGACACCCTCCAGAAAATTGCATGAGTATTGTCAAACACAGGTGACCAAAGGCATGGAGAACTTCCAGACTATTAGGAATGAATAGGATAGAAGGCCAGTGGAAGCAAGAGCGAGTGGAAACAAAAGTTTTTCTTAACCATTGATCCCTCAAAATGGATAAAATAGAGCTTTTTACAAGGAAGGGTCACTTGGTAAACAATAGGCTTCTTAGCAGGTCGCCAACCACAGATCTTGGTAGCCTTCACCATTGTCTGGATATCAGGTGGGAAAGTGACCGAAAGTTAACTAATCAAGTAGACCCGAAGATTTTAGATTAGCAGTTCATAATCTTCATCGGGTCCGAAGAAGAGGGTAAATACCATGCAAGTTTCTAATCTGATATCACAGAGGACCGTCGGATCGACCGGGACCTAATCGTATGGATTTCAAGTTCTAAAAGTAATCAAAGGTTAAATCTCAGATCAAACCCAAAAATTTATAAACAAATGGCTCATAATCTTTATTGGGTCTATGAACCGTGTAAAAGGGGCGCTTGCTGCCGAGGCAACAGTGTTTGTGGCCGTAGGATATTCCGAGATCTGGATCAAAAGGACATCGGGTCTCAACATGGGAGGAGGTTAAGGCCAAGAATGGACCCGAATTTTTATAAATAGATAGTTTATTTACCCTGTCGGCTCCGTAAAGATGGTAAAGGTCGTGCATATATCTAAAGAAATTTCTTTAAATACCACTGGATCACGAGAGGTCCTATCAAATGGCCATTTGGTTGGATAATGGGTAGAGATTTAGATGTAAGACTAAGGCATAAGGTTTTTGGTTTGTATCAGGTTTGTTTTGGGTTTGTTTTAGGTTGTTTAGGGTTAATCTTCATCAGGTTAGCCCTTGTTGATATTTACACTTGTAGAGACATGTAATATATGTAATTTTTCTTGCGGTTAATAGAAGGATCCACTCTTACTTGACCAAAAAAAATAATAATAATTTAATTTTAAGGTTACGATCAAGTTAAACACCAAGTTGGTGTATAAGGGAGACCACTCCACACAAGAATATGTATGGAATCAAATTGAATTAACATTCTTGCCTTCCACTTTCAGTTTATCTTTATCTCATATCGTATACTAGGGGTGGGGGTTGAATGTGAAAATTTCATCCCATCCGTACCCTCAATCTCATCTCACAACTTAGGCATTTAAATCTTAGGCATGGATAAGGGTGAGGGTAGGGATGGAGTGTAAAGGTGTGCATTATTATAGTGTGAAAATGCAAACATTCAACACCTACCTCAACCCCCATCTCTTTTATCATGGATATTTTGAAATGGGCCAACATGGTGGGGTGCGAATATTCACTACCTACCTACATCGTCATATCATATTTTATGGATATTAGGTAGTGGAGCAACATGGTAAGTGCAAATGTACATATTTACACCCTCAATTCCTACTATAGCTCGTCACCCAACCCCTTGCTCCATCTTCATGAGATTTGAAATGACAACGAACATCATGAGATGCCAGTGAGGGTGAGTGTGTAGGTGGGGGTTAGGGTGGGGGTTGGGATACCCTCTTTGCACACCCTCATCCCCCACCCTATGTAGAGGGTGAAGATGGGGGTTTGAAAAAATGGTGGGGAGGGTTGGGTACAAGGATGGGGGACACCTTCATCCCCCACCCTTGTTTCATAAGATCAAGGGTGTTGGATGGAGGTATGTTCATCTCATCATAAGGTGGTGGTGGAAGTGTACATTTATCCACTTTAACTTGGGGAACTACATCGTATTGTAATAGTTTATTCTTTTTATTGTAACGTTTTTTTTATATCATGTTATTTGTTTTGGAAATATAGGGTAATATATTAAATAGGTCATCCCTTTGTGGTAGTTTTAGTTTAGATGACAGATTGCCTATGTTGATTGCAAACATTAACCCTCACCAATCTAATATTAGATTTGATATGTGCATCAAAATAAAAAAAATCAATAATATATTTTCAAAACATGCATTATTTTTCTCAAAATAGATCCACTTTAGATCTATCAAGTACCAAGAGATATTAAAAGGAAATTAAAGTGAAACCTCTCAATGATTAAAATATTGATGGATTGTAGATGGATGGATAGACATATAGATGTAGCATGGTGATTTATCTCAATTAATTCAACCACGTTATTTTAAGTCATAATTCACTATAAAGCCTCCATTTTTAGTCCAACTAAGGTTTGAGTCCAATAAAGCCATGTTGGGTAACTACCTATTATTGTGGCTAGTGGTAGAGGTATCCCTCTGATCTTAAATTATACAAGAAAGAAACATAATACCAATACAAACATAAACACAAAGATGTAGCAAAAATAAAACTTCATTTCATTAATATCAAAGAACTGAAATATGCTTCCATACAAAATGGAAATAAACTAGATCAGGTGATGGGAGCTTATCTCTGAGAAGAGATGTGGAATCTACATGCCTCCAAATTGTGTTACATCAAGGATTAAAGGCCTATTTATTATTGATAAACAATGGAAAACCTAAAAATCCAAAAACCTGACCCTACGAGATGAAGTGCCAAAACTATGGTCCTCGTTGGGGTAAATTTGTACATCAACTTCCTGGGGTCGTAACTGATCCAGAGCTCAAAAATTTGCTCAAATTTAAAATTTGTTGGATTAGTGTAGAACCTGAACAACTATGTAGTGCTCATCGTCCTGAATCCAATGCAACTCGTTTCGTGCAAAACATACATCGTATGCTCCCAGAAAGGAGTTTTGATCGATTTTTCAAACAGACAAATTTTTGCAAAAATATTGTGCAAGTTGCTTGGGCCTACTGACTATGCAAGGTTGAGTAGATTCCATGATCTAATCACAGCATGACAAGTGGCATTCTCTCATTGACATTAACTGGGAAAATTCTTATTGGTCAAATTTTGGGTCAACTCGAGAAATCATGAGTTTAGAAGAGTGACCTTGGGAGGATTCACACCATCGTGTTTCGATATCTGATTCAGACACGATGCCTCTTCAAATCCTATCCCGTGAAAGAAATCATTTCCTCACCCTATACGACCATCCAAACTTTGGAGGTGGAAGGAAACATGGGAAATATTTCAAAAACATTGCTCATCGATATTTCTGTCAAGACAGGCATCATGGAAAACATCCAGATTAGAGCAGATTGCAATCTTGAGGAAATTGCAAGCTTCACCTACCTTTTTAAGGAATTCTGCGAATATATTCACCTGGTTTTATGAGGAAATGCCTAGCATAGATCTGTCTATTGTCGAGCATGAGATCAAGCTTTACGACAATGCAAAACCTGTCCGTTAAAGACTTCAACCGGTCCATCCTCGCAAAATGGCAACCATAAAAAATGAAGTAGAAAAATTGTTACAAGCTGGTCTCATCTATCCTGTTCCTTTAATGGAATGGGTTTCCAATTTGGTTCCTGTCAATAAAAAACAAGGAACCATCCGCGTATATGTCGACTATCGACACTTGAATGCCGCATGTCCAAAGGATAATTATCCAACACCGTTCATTGATCAAATCATTGATGACTGCGCCAGTTGTGAATCATTTTCATTCATAGATGGATTCTCATGTCACAACCAAATTTCTATAAAACCCAAAGACCAGCATAAAACCACCTTCATCTTCCCATGGGGCATCTTTGCCTATCGAAAACTCCCATTTGGTTTAAAGAATGTTGGAGCAACTTTTCAAATAGCCATGGACTACGCATTTCACGATATCAGGCATATCGTTCAAGCTTACTTGGATGACCTTACAGCCCATTCCAAGCAATGAACGCAACACCTAAACCATTTAAGAGCAATCTTTCTAAGGTGTCGATTTTACAACATTCGCCTGAATCCGCATAAATGTGTTTTCTTCGTCGAGTTTGGACGCTTACTTGGATTCATTGTCTCCAAGAAAGGTATTAGGGTTGATCACGATAAGGTAAAGGAAATTACTCAATTTCCTGAACCACAATCCGTTCTACAGCTCCAACATTTGCATGGGAAAGCAAACTTTTTACGATGGTTCATCGTAAATTATGTCGAATTGACGAAAGGCTTCATGCACCTACTTAAGAAGGGAGTGTCGTATCTATGGGATGATTAAGCTCAATGATCATTTGATGCCTTGAAAGAGTCGCTTATATCAGCCCCACTCCTTAGCACTCCCGACTATAGCCGTGACTTTCTTCTATACCTGGTAGCCTCGTCATCCTCTCTCAGAATGGTCTTGGTTCAAACTCATGATGATCGGAGTGAACATGTGATTTATTATGTGTCTAAAGGCCTGGCTGGGCCCGAACTCAGGTATTCACATGTGGAAAAGTTGTCATTGGTAGTCATCTTTGTTGTCAACTGATTCTGACACTACATACTGCTATGATAGACTACTTTCATCGCCTTGGAGAATCCCATGAGACATATTTTGTCTCGTCAAGTAATTGGAGGAAAATATTAAAAATGGATCGTGATCCTCCAACAATTTGATATGGTTTTCATAGTTGCCAAGGCGAAGAACTCCTTTGTCTTCGCTGAACTTTTTTCGAAACTTCCCATCATCGATCCAAACAATATAACCCATGATACTCTCTCGAATGAGGCTATCTATCTTATCGACACCAATAACCCTTGGTATGGGGACATTCTTGTCTACCTCCAAGCACAACGGTCCCGCCGCGAACTATCGACAGGCGAATGTCGTCGCATCCACCACCAATCACGACACCATCTAGTGACTAACGATACGTTATATCGTCGTGGTGCAGATACAATTCTTTAGCATTGCCTCACTCATGAAGAGGTGGAACATGTTTTAAATTATTGCCATGTTGGGACATGTGGCGGTCATATTTCTAGCATATCTACTGCACGGAAGATCTTGCACTCAGGCTATTACTAGCTGACCTTGTTCAAAGATTGTGTCAAGGCCATTCGGCAATGCCATCCTTGTCAAGTATTCACAAAGAAAATGCATGCTCCTCCAGCCCTACTGCATGTGGTGATCTCTATTGGCCCCTTTGCCAAATGGGGGATATACTTCGTAACCTACAATCCCATTTCCTCTGCTAGACACAACTATATCATAGTAGCCATGGACTATTTCATGAAATGGGTCAAAGCCCTTCCCACCTATAGAGCTGATGGAGAAACTACAGCGCTATCCTGTTCAATTAGGTTATCTATCATTTTGGTGTACCCTGCACAATTGTTATAGACCATGGACCTCATTTCCAGAACCATATGATGTCTGACTTAACGTTGCTGCTTGGTTTTCATCAGGATCAATCATCCTCTTACTACCCCCAAGCTAATGGTCAACTAGAAGCTGTCAATGGTGTCTTAAAAACCATGATTTGTAGGTTGGTAGGAAATCATAAAACCAATTGGAACCGAATGTTATATTCGGTGCTATGGGCATACCAAACTTTAGTAAACGCTGCCACAAGAGTTACACCTTTTCAACTCACTTATGGCCTGGAAGCAGTTTTACCCATTGAGTGTCTAATCTCTTCCCTGCAAATAGTCATTGAACTCCTACCCAGCATTGCTGCCGAAGAAGAATGCTTGCTATACCTTAATCACCTGTACGAAACCCATCGAGATGTCGAATTGGCACTCGAGGCTCACAAGCGTCGGGTAAAAACCTAATACAACAAAAAGGTCAAGCCTCATTCTTACCAAGAGGGAGATCTTGTTTTGCTCTGTGATAAAAAACATGACCTCTTGGGGGTAGGAACACTTCAACCCTTATGGCTAGGTCCCTATGTTGTCAAGAAAGTCCTCTCAAAAGGGGCATGTGAACTATAGGATTGGGAAGGAGTCTCGCTCACGGAGCCCAGAAATGGGCTCTATCTAAAAAAATATTATTCTTAGTATTTCACTAGGCATGTGCTTTGTAATTTTATGTATTCATAAGTTTTAATTCCCTTTTTGATGTGATTGGATTGTTTTGATATTTATTCGAGTACATTTCTCATACATTTTTCTCGCAATGCAAATGTATTCATTACCCTTAGCATATGTAGGATATGCAGATGGTGCCAGTCATCGCACACGACACATTGCATCAGCTGCTTGGGTCATCTACACACCTAATGCGGAACTATTTTGTTCCGGAGGAGTCTTTCTTGGCACCACCACCAACAATATTGTCGAGTACATATCCATAATTTCACTTCTCATAGAAGCGTCATCAAGGGAAATCTCCAATCTAGTGGTCAGGTTAGACTCCCAGCTAGTTGTTATGCAATTGACAAATCATTATCACATTCATAATCCAACCTTATTACATCATTATTTAAGGGTACAACTCCTGGAATGTCAATTTGAAATAATCACATGTGAACACATTCCTTGAGAATTTAATGCGGTTGTTGATTCATTAACTAACTATATATTAGATTGGAATTTGTCTCATTCACTATAGAAGCATGCATGAAAAGTAAAAATTTATTGAGTTAATTTTTTTTACAAAAACATTTACACCATCAAAATACCAGATCAAAATCCAGTCTTTTACATCGAAATATTCCAAAACTTGGATGTTTTAAGTACAAAATGGCTACAAGTACAAAATGGCTACTAAGCCCAACTACAAACACCATTGGCTATGCTAAAACACCTGCTAAGAAGAGCCTATTGCTCCTGAAATGCTAAAACCACTCAAGCTATCCTTCGAAGAGGAACTAGAAACTGCTCAGGTACACCGACTATGTGCCACTGCATATGAGCAGGAATCTCCCTCATAGGAAGGGGGGGGACACCCATGCTCAAGTCCTCCAGGTTCCTCATAACCTCATGAAGACTATCGGCATCACCCCCCCAACAGGTAGTTGGCCTCCTCGTCGCATCTGGCGGGGTTCGCCTGTAGGTCGTAATGGCGCCACATCTATGTTAAGCATGAAGCTTCATGTCAGTACTTATTTCACCTATAAAAACATTACATAAACATTCAAAAGCTAAAAAATACTTCAAGTACTTTCAAAAAATCATTCTCACCTTGAGGACCCCAGTTGGTCCCGGGCAGTAGCATCAAGTTAGGGTCACTAGTAAAATCCATGCCTTCATAATCATAGTCATCAATCATCATAATTTGGCCATGAAGCCACTGGAAGAAATATTCCTCGAAGAAATGCTGGATCAGTCCTCCTCCTATGTGAGGATCGAGTGATGATCATCGCCCCTGCCTCAGCTCCCTCAGATCAAAGGGACCTAAGCTCATACTTGGGCACATAACAGGTACCCTATCAAGAATGAATGAAACTATGAGAGTGCCATACCCAAAACTGTGTTGGGTATGAGTCTTGCATGTCGTTAACTCTGCCTTCAACTGGCGAAGAACTGCTTCACACCAGTTGAACATCTGTGGTTAGACACAGTCAATTGCAAGCAACAATTGGGCCTTTGTCACAACGTGGGGACTCTTTGACCCCATCAACTGCACAATCAACCATAAAATTTCCCTCATAGACCTGGACCTTATCCTCTCTATGGCGACTCTGTTGTTGACTAGTCCGCTCTCAGGGATGCAGTAGGATTGCACCAACTCTAGAGTAGATCATGGATCTGGCCTACCCCCGGTGAGGTTTTCCTGTCCCCCATGGCATGACAGACCAATTAAAATGTATATGTCATCATGGTCAATAACCAGCTCCTGATCTACAATCCTGAACACTTGTTCGTGTTCATCCCAGCGTTGGATAATCCATATCAATAAATCTTCCTGCCCTTTCATCAGCTCCAACCTTTCATACTTCAGTAAACCACAGTGGCGCAATGCAAGTGTGCATGCTGGATCATTTTGCATAAGCAATTCTTGGCTATCATGGGTCCATTCTCTCCATAGACTAGTCATTATGGCCTGAAACCTGTGCAAAATAACCCTAAAAGTAGTCAAAATGGGGCAAAATAGCTTCAGGAATCCTTGCATGAGGTTTTAAACTGTGCCCTTCAACTTTACCCCCCCTGGCCAATGGTACACAGGGAAGATTAACACCCTCCAATAGGTCATACAGAGCATTTAATGCTCCCTACAGGCTACCTAGAGGGCGTTAGTGCACGAACACTACTTTAGGGCACCTCAGATCTGTAAAAATCCACCACTGAAACTGTCAAGAAAGGTTAAGAAATGCATAAAGAAAGGTTTTAGCCTCTACCTGGGACTAATGGCACATCAAATGGTCACCCGGATCTCCTGCAATGGTCCGTAGAAAATCTGCTCCTCTTTAGCTCCAAAATGCTCTCACAATTCTCAAAAAGTGAAAATGGTGAATGTGAAAGCTCAAACCATTTCCTTATATTTATTTTTGGAGGCATAATTTTTGAAATCATTAAAGAGAAAGTAGGCCATTCCCCATGATTTTTTATCATGCATCAACCCATATGGATAGGAATTGTTGCCTTTTATACTTTTTCCACTTTTGATGAAAGTACCTTCAGGAATGAAAAGTAGTAAAAGTTGCATGCAATTCTCAAAGAACACTTTTCTTTTATGGGATATTTTCTCGCTCTCAAAAACTAAAAAATCCTCAAGTTTTTCATCGTTGATCTTGTTAAACACATACGACGATGGTCTAAGCAACTCTTTTTTGCTCTTTTTCTAGCTCATTACACTGAAAAAGACATGTTAGTGTCGACATCTTCATACCTCCATCAGTGATCAAATTCTCTTGTTGTATTGCATATTAGGTGTCTTGCTCAGTCAGCTGCATTTTATTAGGAGCATGGATCATCTGACGGTAGTGGCTTGTTGTAAATTTTCCCTCATGTCCTTTACCTACTGGCCAATTTCCATTCATCAAGATAATCTACAGTCATTTATTGTCTTTAAATCTGCACGAGTCATTTTTAGGGTTTCAGTTTCATTAGGTCTAGGGTTTCATCAAAAAGTCTTCAAAATGTTCAATAATGGTCAGCGAGCACATGAGGAAGTTGAATAAAGTTCCAGTACCAATAAATTCCATAATCACATGCTCAGAGACTTATTTTTCCTCAAAACACTGTTTTGAGGAAAAACAGTGTATTCTATGTTTTCATGTATAAAATTTGATGTAATTTCAATTTTTCATATGTAGCAGCTTCAGTGGAAACCCTGGTCACCTTGACAAGCTTTAGCATTTCCATCACCTACAAGGCAAACAAAATGTCAAATCATTCAGTTCATCAAAGGCAAAATAAAGCAAAACTGCCTAAAAACAGAGTTTGAAAAGAAATGTCAAATGTAAACATTACAAAAGTGGGTTTTATGAGTGAAAAATTAAATTCTTTTTTATACAAGCCATTTCTTGTGTTTTAAAAACTCATTTGCATCCAAAAGAGCAAGAGAAGCTTAGAGCAAGGTCGTGGAAGGAAAATTGTAGCAAACACTTCAATTTTCAGGGGCACGGTGCATTGGGTCACTGGCGCAGTTCATAGAGCTAGCACAGTGCATTGGGTCGCCCTCCACAGTGTAGAAAATACACTGGTTCGGAGCATAGAGCAGGCGTGGCACATTGGGTTTGTGCCGCGGCGCATAGAGCTGCAAGCTTAATTTCACCCACGAAATCATCCAATTGCTAAATTTCCTTGGTCACCACCTATCCAAAGTAAGTCAAACACTCTTCCAATGCCAATGAATGTGTGTCTCTAGATGTTTATAATGATTTAGTGAAAAAAATTTCAAACCCTACCTCCTTGCAATTTTTGCTCAAAAAACAATTGCTTAGGGTTTGTAGTTGTGTTTTTGCTGCCAAGTCCACTCCATCACACCCTCACCCTTTGATCCCCCGATTTGTTTTCTAGTTTCATTGACTGATTCCACTATCCCCATATCCCTAAATTCATTCACCCCCTATCCCCAATTCTCATTGTTCCAAACACTAGCTACAAATTCCTAAACCCTAATTGCTATCCCAAAGTCTAACTATTGTCCCAAAAACCCTTCTATTCCCCAAAATCTAGTCAGCAACATTCCCAAAACCCCTCTTACCCTCTCCCTTCACAGTCCCTCATACATTTTCAAACATTTGGAGCAAAACATCAAAGATACCTAAAATATCTTCATACTCATCTAAGACAACTCAAACAATTGGCAAACATGGAATCTGATCCTTCTTATGACTGAGATGAGGAGACACATAGTGACTCTCCTACAGAAATGCATGCACCAAGGAGACCTCACAAGGGTGGTAAACATATACGAGAGGAGCCTACTTCACTTGTCGAGCTGTAGGCCTGCCCTCTTGCTGTCATGTGCTTTCAACACCAATCATGTTATCAGTTCTGTGAGATAGCTGAGAGAGTCCAATAGCATCATGAGTTTGCCAAGTTGTTTGTGCTCCATCTTCATAATGGCCAAGTCACTCTAGTAGGTGTGACATACCTTGACACCGGAGCCTATTTCTCTAGCAACGGGCATTCCAAATATCGGGGAGAAGTGGAATAAAAGGCAGCAAATTGACAGGGAACATTATGAGCCTTACATCAAGGCTGGTTATGAGAGACATCTCAGCAGATTTTTTCCCTTCCGGTACCTGAAAGACTCATATGCTCCCTTGATGAAACTCATAATTAAGTATTTTAGTTGTGAGGGTTGGTTTCCTTGCCTATATGCCTATCATATCCGATTGTTGATGCAATTTAATAGGGTGAGAATGATGAATCTACCCTACTTCATGTGCCGGAATATTGAGAAGATGACCACCCTAGTGCAAAGAAAGACTCCTCAGTAGCAGTATAACATCATATACCATTTTGCACTAATCAAGATTGTGGTCATGCATCAGCTTGGTTTGCAGAACATCTCATTGGAGGATTTCATTTCTCATGAGATATACATGGGTCCTCAAGTACCTCCAACATCTTATCATGAGACAGGTGGACCTTCACATCAGCAGGAGAGTCATGAGACATAGACCACTAGTGTGTCGATGTTTGTCACCTATCAAAAGGGAACTAGAAGGTTGTTTGCAATAGCAAAGCGAGTATTATCTCCACTGGAGGAGGAAGGGTTCTCACTTCCTCCATCAGTAGAGAAGGTTCAGGACAACGGCAAGCAGCCATTACATGATGCGGGGCCTTTAGGAGAGCAGGAAACAAATTTCATTCTCATTCAGGATGATGACACTGATTTGGGCCCACAAAGCTCAAAGCTCAAGGAGATCATCTAGGAGCAATAGGTGAACATCAATGATTTGTCCCTCAACCTAGAAAGAGCTAAGTGTATAATCAAATACCTAGAGCAAAGAAACAAGTAGCTAGAGGATCAGCAAACCATTATGGAGCTGCAAAACGTACGAGAAAACCGCCAAACTGCCAAGAGGAGGAAAGTGAAGCTCACACCACTTGAGCAAGAAATTAATGCTGATCGAGAATCTTGGCTTGAGAGAGTGAATATCCACTTAGAAAAGTTGTTGGAGAAGGCCAACAGGGAGAAAACAATGTTGAGGCACATGGCCTACCATTATTTGGCGAGAAACAAAAGTTGCAAGGCAAGAATCAGGAACTTGAAGGCCAAGTTGAAGAAGGCATCGAGGAAGCAAAAAGAGCAAGATAGACTTCAGATCTTGGCTGAGGCTTCCTTGGCCCAACATAGCACTTAATGGAGAACACTCAGCCCAAATTTCAAAAAATTTGGGACACTTTTTGCAATTTTGAAATTTTTGGGCCAAAAAACAGGTTTTTCTGCCCAATGCGCCGTGCCACCTGGCGCTTGCTTTTGATGGGGGTCTCCTTTTGATAAAAACTCAACATTTTTGGATTTTGCATGAAAAAATATGCATGCTCACAAATGGCCAAGAAATTTAGATAGGTTTTGAGCCCCCAAAAAGGTCAAAAACACCCAAAAAATGACCTTTCTGCCCCTTTTTGGACACACATGGAGCAGTGTTGGGAGAACTCAATTTTGGAGGGGAAAATGGGAGCCAAATTCAAAAATTCTACTTGTTCTGGAAATTAGACAGGAAAAAATTTCCAAAAAGCACACTTAGAGAAAATTTGGACACCGGAAAGGCCTCCAAAAGCAGCTGCAAAAAGGCACTATGCATAGGGAAATCAGCGCAACACATTAGGGAAATTTTGCTCAGTTTGACCAAAAATACTCCGTTTTTCGCCTAGTTTCTTGACAATTTGACTTTTATTCTTCTAAATGTCAAACTCATGATGTAATTTAATGTAATTTTATGGATCTTGATGTAATTATGCTAAATTTTCACTCATAGAGGTAGATTCATCCATGAAAAGGTAGTTTGCAACTGAATGAATCAGTTCCCTAGTTTTTAGAGGCAAGCTGTTCCATTGCCTAATTTTTAGTTCTCAGTTTAGAATTTGTTGGAACAACTCCTAAACTTATGAGCTCGACCCTTAGAGGCTAGGATGAGTTGTTGTTTGCCTATATCTTGTGATTTTTCAGTCATTAGCAAAGGTTGGACTTTTGAGAAAGCTTGGAGCTTCATTGTATACACATTTCAGTAGTTTTGGCTAAGGAATAGACCAAGGTTTGTAGCACTTTATGGGATTCATGTGGCATCTTGCTTTGGTATTGTGTTTCCTTCAGTAATTGTAAGTTTACATGTGTTTTATGTATTCCATCATCTCTTTTGATTAATCTTAACTAAAACAAACAAGGATAAAGGTAGAATCCATTGAAATTGTAGTGCTCTACCTAGGGTTTGCTTAGTTATTTATGTTTTCAGCTGTTTGAAGAGGATCCCTGAGTATTTCTTGCCCTCTTCAACCCCTCACCTGTCTAAAATCTCTCCATTTCATTCAATTTGAAGTACTAATCATTTGCCTATCTTGCCCCATAGAGATCTCTGCAAAACTGAGCCTCATTCCCCAGACCCAAAATCTTCCTTTCCATTTGAGCCAACAAAACATCATCAAAATTAATCAAACTCTTTTACACAAATACCTAGCCTAAAATCAATCTTCACATAAGTCATCTCAAACCTCATTGATCATCTTTGCTGAGATTGACAGGAGAGAGCCCTCTCCTGACCTGGTAGGGCTAGCTACCAGGTTAATCTTGGTTTGATATTACCCTAGATCCCACCTTTCTCAGCCTGAGGTAGATTTAGGCACTAATAAGACCATTAGAGCATTCTTTTCAGCAAATTTTTCTCGCTCATAAAACTGAAAAAATCCCGTGTTTTTTCTTTAGGCTCATTAAACATTTATAAAGATGACCTAAGCATTCTTTTAGGTACTTTTCTCACTCGTTAAATTGAAAAATCCCAAGTTTTTGTAACCAAGCCCGTTAAAAATATACGGCAACAATAAAGAGCACTTGCTTTTTTGGGACCATTTCTCGCTATTAAATTGAAAAATCCTTGATTTTTTCTCCTTCTTCGAGCTCGTTAAATCTACGAAGAAGGAATGAGCAGTTCTTTTACCTCTTTTTCCTTGCTCAATAAACTGAAAAAGATACCTTGAGTTTTCTTCATTTGACTTGTTAAAATTTGATGAAGGTTTTGAGTTTGTCATCGTGTGACTCATTAAAAATTCATGACGAAAAATGAGTTTAGTCTGTCTCCTCATACCATTAACAAAATGACGTCAACATCTATTGAACATAGGTTTCTCTTTATCCGGATTCAATAGATTAACTCATAGAAAAGTAACTGATTAAGGTATCCTATTAACCTTTTGTCACACCCAGTTAACAACTATGAAAAAGGGACCACCATGGAGTCGTTCTTTATGATCTTTTCAAACTCTCTAAATATGAAAAAATCATTGAGTTGTCTAGTCTAGACTCTTTAAATTACACAGACAATATATAGAGTCAGTCTTTTTACTATCCTTTCCAAACTCTCAAAACATGAAAAGATCGACGAGTTTGCCTGTCTAGACTCATTAAACTAATCAGATAGGGCATAGAGTCGTTCTTTTCACGGTCCTTTTTAGACTCTTAAAATATGAAAAGATCGACGAGTTTACCCATCTGGACTCACTAAACTAATCAGATGGGGAAAGTAGACAATACAACTACATTTAGTATTAGAAAGCATGTTTTGGCAGCAGTTGTTCCCTTAAACATGGCACTCCCTCAGATAAACCTTCCTTGTGACAGCCTCTCAATATGAATCCTACCATCCTATGAGTTTAGCCTAAATACCCCGATGTTCTTGCATCTCTGTATCCTAATACTCTTTGGTGTTCATGAGTCTAGTGCTACATAGTTAAAACCATTATCATGCCTTCTATTGTTCAAGGGTTAACCTTTTGTTTCCTCTATCAACCCATCAAGCATATCCCTTGATCATGCCCTTTGTTGTTTGGACCCAATGCTCAAAGATTCCTCAAAAAACAAATCCTTCTTGTCTCATTTCGTGTCGATTGATGTAGGACACATTATTGCCTACCTTTCGACAGGTATCTTCCCATCAACTTAAACACTCTATCTAGGAAGACAACCCAGAAACACATTTAGTGCCTTGGTATTTGCAGACATTAGTGGCATGTTGCCTTGTGTTTGATTAGGGATTCTCATTATTGGCTCCTGGTTAACTGATTCTATGGGTGTTCGACGACAAAAACATATTTCACACTCGTTAAATTGTATTGTGTATCTTGGAGACCATCACCATTATTTGTGGCCTTCCTCGTGTCTGTTAATGGTCTCCATTAGTGACTGGTAATTAGATGATTATGTGCATGTTCGACATCAATGCATATATTCACATGTATTGATCTATGTTGTTCAGTGAAGCGAAAATCAAGACCTTAGGTAGAGGCTTGCATCACTCAGCCTTGCTTCCTCTCCCAAGTTGCGTATATTGTTGTTTTTGGAGACAACTCATCAGAATGATCCTATTATGACACTAGATCCGCATTGTTCTTATTGGTGGCCAACATCGTCATATCTCTTTTATGAGAAAATCACTCTGACATAGCTATTGAGCATGGGAATGCCCAACTCAGGAAATGATTTTAGTAGTTATATATATATATGTGTTGTATCAGGTTTCCCGTACCACCTGAAGCTACGATCCTCTCTCTCTTTTTCGTTGAAGAAGGAAAATTACAGTTAAGTAAAGTATTTCAGCCATCGTCGTAGCCTTTGATCTCAAACTTTGGGGGGCATCTCTTAAACAACAAATTGACCCCCCCATCAGCTCAGAGGGGAGAGACATGATAGCTGAAGCAAAGACCAAGATCACAAGCCTTGTTTCCACACTAACACTGGCTACGCACTGACAACCTACTTTATAAAGCTTCTCTGCAAGCCTAAGGGAGCGTTAGTGACCCAAATAACTCTAGTTGCTTGTTCAGGAACAACATTAGTGGACCCTAATGAAGTTTTAAGGGTCAAAGGAGTGAATTGACTCATAAATATCTAGATATTTGCTCCTAGATCTACTGAAGAAAAGCAAGGAAACATCTCAAGTTTGACCTATTTGGGGGATTTCTAATCCTAATGAAGGAGGCAAATGGGAAGAGCTGAAAATCATGGCAACTTCATTGCTTTTACCCGAAGGAACTCATGGAGGAACCTGCCAACCCTAACTCAATTACTACATAAGTAAAGCTAGGGCTATGGTGATAGAGGTCAGATCATTTGAAAGGATAGCATACTTGATTGTTGAGCATTGTCTCAAATAAGAAGAAGTTGGTAAGAAGGGGGAGAGAGAGAGAGAAACTGGAGGGGTAAGGGAAGGCTGATGCAACAGATTATTGTAATCACTCTTCCGATATTAATATAGAACTGCAATTGTACTGTCTACTCCATGATGTTGGTACTAGCATTAATTTAGTTGTTTGTCCAATACCTTTTAGCATGAGTAGCTTAGTTATGTGTGACTAGATGTTCTTTTATGTATTCATGTATTAATTATCAGAGTTGTATGTTGTGGTTATGCTTGTCTCTTCTATGTGCAATACTTGATCTGGAGCCAGCTCAGGGGACTTCCACCTAGCTACATTCTGCTCTCCAGCAAATTTACACAGAGGCTTGAAGTAATCTATTTTCCTACTTTGATAGTTAGTTATTGTTTATGAGTTGAACTATCCACTAAGTTCTTCTGATAGTTGGTTCTGTGGCCAGCGTTCTTCTGCAACCAGTATGAGTTGGGTCTGCAGCCAACATGAGTTCTCCTCTCCAGATACGTTGGTTCTGCGGCCATCGTGAGTTCTTCTGCGGCTAGCGCGAAGTTCTTCTATGGCCAGCATAAGAGGGTTTCTTCTGCGGCCTTTTGGCGGGATCTTCGACCACTTGGATTGCATATTCCAGATACATTGGTTCAAATTCATGCAACTTCTAGTGATCGTAGGCAACAGAACTATTGGTAGGACTTAAAACAGCTACAATCTTAAAATATTATAGATCTAAGACAGATTTGAACGGCCTATGTGGCTCCCTTTTGTAAAATTCTTCAGAAACATTTTTATACTCAGCAGGACAGTGTTCTCCAGATGGCTCCCAGCTTCGCGAAAATAGTTGTTGCCTAAGATCCATCCACCTTTGGGGGGTAAGCTCCTGCCCATATCGTTAGTGAAGCCCCAACTCCCACTGTCCAGGTGGACCAGGCATCACTTAATGAGGCTTTGAAGTTTTCTGAAAGTGCCCTAATCTACTGATTCAATGGATTGTGGCTGTGGATGACAGCTCTCCACAATTGGATCTCAGAGGTATAGAAGCCTGTCATTTCTGATGTAATTAATATCTACCCATGTGCTAGGGGTTTCTTTATAGTAGATTTTGAAAACCTTGAAAGCAGACAATGTATTCTAGATTTTGACCCTTGGTTTTGGGAAAAATATGACCTATTCATGAAGCCATGGAACCCATCATTCGATCCCTCAATGACATTCATAACCTCAACACTAGTTTGTGTGAGATTGCCAAACCTACCCTTGCATCTTTGGAATTCCTCCTCGCTAAAATCCATTGCAAATGCAATTGGGAAATTTTACTGCAGGTGCCCAGAAACAGAGGAATATTTCAGAACCACCTATGCACACATCTGTGTGGAAATGGACTTCAGTGCTAGATTCCCAGCTGAAATACACCTAACAAGTAAAGACTATGTGTGGAACTAAAATCTCAATTATGAAAGTGTGCTCTTCAGATGTCGATCCTGCTTTGAGACAAGCCATCTAGCCAAAAATTGCCCAAAAGCCTCCCATAAAAATTCTGCTAGAACAAATCACCACAGATCTACATGGTGGGAAGGAGCACAAAAAGAACACTACATTGTAATTAGAGAAGAATACTCTCGAGAAAACTCTAAGTCACAACAAATCATGCAAGGAAGAAACAACTCTCAAGACAAGCAGGGGGAAAGTGCTGCCCAACAACAAAAAAGTGAACTCGACAACAGTTATGAGGATTCGAATACCGCACAAAATAAATCTTCATTTAACAGCAAATCAGATCTCTTAGACCAAGCTTCTTCTCCGACTGTCTTCAAAAGGATAGCCACAATAGATCACGAAGCTAAGACACCAATGTCCCAAGAACCAGAAGAGATGAAGGAGATGCAAGATAAAGGAAGTTGGAAGGCTGTAGAGAAAAAAAAGAAAGCTACAGCACCAATCTCGCCAAGAACTACAAGGAGCCAAGCAATTAAAAACTAAGAAAATTATGGGTCCGATAGACCAATTTTTTCTCAGTGGACATTAACCACCACCATCATCATCATCATGAACATGCATGTAATTTTGTGACGGTTGCAGATAATCTTATAGTCTGCCAAAGATCCTAGGAAGACCTTTCAGGGTATCTCCATTCTCCATACACCGTGCATTTTATCCTATAGCAGCTAGTGGTCCCTTGCATAGCACGTGTTAACTAATTTATTTATTACTAATTGTGGTCCCTTGTCCATAATGCAGGTCAACCAGTTACAATTATTATTAATGTGGATAACCGCGTACAAGGTTTATTGACTGAACTAACTAACTATGACTCTGACTAGGCCCCTTAGGATTATTACATAAATAAGGGGTTAGGGTTGGACCCTAGCACAACCACTTAAGATAACATTAATTACCATTTGTGTAGAAGGAGGGGAACTACCTTGAGACTTCCTTGGGATCTATTTTCTAAGGAAGAATGTGTGTGTGTGTGTGTGTGTGTGTGTGTGTGTAACAGTACTCGAGGAAACCCAAGAGTACTTCCCCTTATTTTGAAAATGGTATCTTTAGACACACATACACATTATTATTCATATACTCTATTATTGAAAACTCCTTACCATTGTGAAGCCTATCACATTACAAATTATTGTGGTCATTGCAATGAAAGAAATAATATACATTAAATAAGTCATTATTGGAAAGGTTGTATCATCATTCTCACATCTATATCAATGATACCAAAATAAGTCCGCCTAATATAATATATGCTACAAAATATTATAATAACAAATTTATTGTGCATTAAATACTAATTATTCACATTTTTATATAGAAACATTATGAAAACTAAATCTTATTAGGAGATGGAAGAATACTAATATGAAGCAATTTATTTTACATCATTTCTAATTTTTTTATAATCTATATTATTATTTTTTAAATGAAATGGTTAGGTTTTTTTATTAATTTCAATTTGGTTTCAAGGCCATAACTTTTTTACATCTGCAATAGGATCTTCATCATTTAAGATCAAAAGTGTCCAAAAGTGACTTGATTTCTTACTACACTATCTACATTCTACAACTCTAGGTCAACATTGCTTATAAACATTCCAAAAGACTCCTAAAACTAATACATATTTACATAACATGATTTACGACAAGAAGCAAACTAGCCTACACTGTTCGGACTAGATTCAAGGTTAACTTCTTCATTTTCCTCGTCAAACTTCCTTAGATGCAATGGAGCAAAAACTTGGATCTCATTCACCACCTCAACTTCCCTCTTTAGTTGTTCTATGGACACAACCTGATGTGCCTCCATCGCCATGCTCTTATCCTCTTCCACATCAACTACTGATGCACCAAGCCCAGTGAAGGATTCCATTCTTGCAAGACTGTTATGCAACCAACTCACAAAATAGAAGAAAAGATAGATTAACAACTTCAAAATCAGCCTATTCGAGGGGGAAACCTCCTTTACATTACACAAATGAATAATTCTTGGATGATACAAATGACAAGACCTCCTTTCTATATATAGGAGTCTAAGGGGTCACAATATAATCAGATTCGACATAAAAATAATATTGTAAGGGCACAACAATAACAATAGTGGGCTTCTATGAGGCACAATAATAACAACATGGGGACTACATGGGTACAACAATACAATAAGGGGGTTGCACTAATAACAATAAGGGGGTACACTAGCCATATAGGGACCTAACATGCCCCTCTCCTCCAAAAAAGTGTTGCCCTCAACGCTTGAGTAGTTATGGATGCTTCTGTATAAAATTATCATCCTCCCATGTGGAGTCTTCAGCAGGTAAGTTCTTCCACTTGATGAGATACTATGAAATTGATCAATTTCATAGTTTTCGGGTTCTTGATTCCGTGACTGCTTCAGGTTCCAATATGATTTTTCCTTCCTTGTCAATTTCTGATAATATTGTTTGAACTGGGAGCTTGTTACCTATAAACTTATTTAAGCATGGAATATGGAGAACTGGGTGCACTTGGGAAGATGCAGGAAGCTCCAATTTGTATGCCATAGTATCAATCTTTTGCAACACCTTGTAAGGACCATAATATTTTGGTGATAATTTATTTCCCTTCTTAGCTTGCTTGAGGGACATTTGTTTGTATGGTTGTAGCCGTAAAAATACCCAGTCGCCTACATCAAAATTTCTTTTACTGCGATGTTAACTTGCGTGTTGTTTCATTTGATTCTGCACTAATGTGAGGTTATCCTTTAAGAGTTGGAGAACTTGTTTTTGATGCTCGATGTGATCTTCCATTACTTGAACCTTAGAATTCTCTCTTAAATATGATGCGATGGATGGTGTATGATATCCATAAAGTTCCATAAACGGGGTCATTTTTGCTGAAGCGTTATACCACCATTCAACCAGAGGCAACCACTTGATACATTGTGTGTGCTTATCAGATACAAAGCAATGAAGATATCCTTCGAAACATTTGTTTGTATGATACCAAATGTTATGGAACCAACTCACAAAATAGAAGAAATGATGGATCAACAACTTCAAAACTAGGCTCTTCAAGGGGGCAGCCTCCTTTACATTACACAAATGAACAATTCTTGGATGATACAAATAATAAGACCTCCTTTCTATATATATGAGTCTAAGGCACAACAATAACAATAGTGGGCTTCTATGGGGCACAATAATAACATCATGGGGACTACATGGGCACAACAATACAATAAGCTGGTTGCACTAGTAACAATAAGGGGTTACACTAGCAGTATAGGTACCTAACAAAGACAGAGGTCTAGAAGATCGTTTTTCATCTGCAGTCTGTCCATCTTGGTCTATAGCAGGCCAATTTTCTAATTTAGGAGAGCTAGTTAAGCTTGAATATCTATGGCCCCCATTTCCCCCTGTCTCGTTAACAAGGGCAACATATATTTCATTGTTGCTATGAGGTACTCCATATGTTGAATGAATTATTCCTTATTTGATCTAGACGACCTTTCCATGTTAACACGAGCGCAACAATCCTGCTTCCCTGTAGAGACTTTAGGGAATCGGACTTGAACTTAGTTGAGATGAAGAGAGATTGTGCCTTATAACAAAACATGTTTTCCCCCACCAAGCCATCAATTCTCTCACCATATTCAATGGAACAAACGTTCTTGTACATTTTCTGGACCACACATTTGATTTTAGTATTAATTTCACTACAATTTCCTGCCTTTGCCATTAAAACTCTATACCCCCAAGTGTGCCTTCTTCTCCTCGTACTCATATTCCTTGAATCACGTCCCAATATGAGTCAATCTCGCATACCCATGTCCCTCAACTTCCTCTCACATTTATTAAGTAATTAAACAAGCTTCCATCTATCCCTGGCCTTGTTTGTGATCACATGGATAGGCCAAGTGTCTACATGAACCCAGATTATGGTAGTAGAGGGGAGCCACCAAAGTGTTCGAGAGAGAATTTAAGGGATCAAAAAACATGGATGTGGATTGACATAAGACCATCAAACCACCAGCCAAATTATTCCCCCTTTATTACTATTTAAAACGTTCAATACACCTAGACTTTGATTTATGTTTGGGATTTTCATGGTAAAGGTTTATACACACCACTTATTTCTTCCCGAGGCAATATCCCTTGTTCAATGGAGACTCCCTTATTTGCTAATGCATCTGCTTTTGAGTTGAGATGTCCCTTGACATGATGGAACATAACAATCTCAAAATTTTCTATTTTAAAGCTTATTCTTTGTAGAATTGAGGATTGAACTTGGCTAGAATTCTTTTTGAGCTTACACCCTTGTTGAATGACTATCATCGAGTCTCCATACACCGTTAATTATCGAATTCTCCTTGAGATAACTAATTCTAACCTATGCCAAAAAGCTAAAATTTAGACTTGGTTATTAGTAGCACTCCCCAAGTCCCATACATATTGAATCTCTATTTCTTCATAAAATGATAAATAACCCTTCTTATTCCTACCTCTAATTTTTTATAATTTATATTATTAAAATTTTGTAAATTCCAATATTGAAAAAATTAATAAAAATAATTAAACAATATTAATAAATATATAATATAATACATATATATATATATATATAAACGTTTCGATATTGAAAATTTTACAAAATGTAAAACCACTTTAAAATTTAAAATGACACTCTTACACACACAGTTCAACTTTTTAGAAAGACAACTCACTTTAAACGTACATAAAGCTACATGTGGTCAACCAAATGTAAAACACAAAGCACATCAATTAAAGGTTTATCTAGTACCGACCGAAACGTAAAGATCAAAAGAAGTGTGGGTGCAATTAATTTACATTACATCGATTAATTAATCAGTGAGTGTGAAAGGAACTTCAAGCCTAAGTTCGTTGGCACGTCAATTTCTCTGATGTGAAAAAATCGGAGGGGAAGCACATGGTGAGATTTTTCTTTATTGCGTACTATTCTCCCACTATAATGTTATTCAAATACAAATGGTGCATGCCACCCCCTTGGCATTCATAATGGGGTATGTAATAAAATGTAAATTATGGCACTTAATTGTTTTATGTTTTGTTGTTTTAAATAGAATTTTGGTACCTATTATATTTTATTATTTAATAATAATTATAAATATATTATTTTTATTTTTTAAAGTGAATATATTATGTGTTTTAAATTTTTTAAGATTAGAATTATAAATTTTATATTTTAAATATATAACTAATTATTATAAATTTTAATTTTTATTAATTTAATAAAAATAACATATTATATTTTAAATTTTAAATAAAATTAATCAAATTATATTTTGAAAAAAATCAAACATACCCCCATATTAATTAAAATTAAAACAAAAAATTTAACTTGCAATAGTGGGGATGACACATTATTATTCCTTTGAAGAGAATATTCATCAACATCACAATACATATAAAGCTATTACTCCATTAATAAGTGGGGACAGTGTATGACCAACAATATATATGGAGTTATTACTTTATTAATGAGTAAAGATAATATATCCCACTCATCTCATAATATATTTAGATAAATAAAAAAAACTCGGAGTGATAGCTCCATTTAAAAGTTGCCAATGGACCTAAATAAAAAAACTCGTACATTAATAGAGTGATAGCTCCATAGATATAAGTTGCCAATGGACCTAAGCTCCCTGTCATAATCATAAACATTTTAATGAAGTATTTTATTTAATTTTGAAGGAACAAATAATAATTAAGATGGTAGCTATATCCACACAATACTCTGCGGGCAAATTGTATCACTTTTTTTGATGATATCAACATGTAGGTATGGACCATCGGATGATTCGAGAGCCATATGTGTATTACACGTGGCATGCCAGTCGAAAATGCAAAAAAGATTCGAAGTGAAAAAAGCAAGTGATATTTTATTCAAGCGACTGCTAATGTAAAATATTTGTTATACACGTATAATATATTTTAAAAATATATATATTTTAATAAATTAAAATATTTTTACTTGAAATAATATCAAGTAAGTCTTGAGAGTTAGTTCAAATCTGTTTATCAATCGGGAGGTTATAGGGGCAATCCCGAAAGCTTTTGGGGTCAGGTCAGTAAATAAGTTGAGAGATGGATTTAAGAGATCTGTGGTTTGCATCTTTTGAATTAGTGACCGGAGATGTTGATTCCTTTCAAGTGGGGTCCACTCAGTTGAACAACCTCAAATCAGGTTTCACTCAGTATTAAACAACCCTAAACCAAAAGTGAAAAAAAATAGTTCCGTTTTATTAATATTTCTATAAAAAAACCATAATTTTTAATTTTTATTTTTGAAAATTAGAATGTAAGTCTAAGATAGGCCTGACGTGATAGACCTGACGTACCTTGATGCAACTTTTAAGAGTATTAAGGAGTGCTTTCATCCATCGTGGGAAGAGATTTCCATATCAAGTTTATATTATTTTTTTAATCCGAAAGAATTTAATAGTAATAAGGATTGATTAAGGCATCAAGTTGACTTGTTTAAGGATAGTGTCACCACAACACAACCAAACAGCTGCACAACTATTAGAAATTATTATTGAATCGACTCTTATACTTACAATTTAAGAGATATAATTTAAAGAGGATGATTGAGATGTTACTCCAAATATAGAGTTAATTAATAATAGATAAAGAAGGTCCAAAAAAATAATAGATAGATGTTAACATGAGAATGATTTGTTTTTAAAGCATTTTGATTATGATGTTTACATAATATTATTTTTAATATATTTAATTTTTTGTTCTTTGATTTATTAGATATTTTATTTCAACAAATGATATTGATGATAAATGGTCCTATTTTCAATATAAATTCATTAGCCATAATTCATAAAAACAAATATGTCATAAAATGAAATTTAAATTCAAATAGAAAAATAACATTTTTTAATTAACAATTTTTTCAAAACCCACTAATTATAATATAATATATATATATATTATATATATATATAATATAATAATAATAATATAATAATAATAATAAAACATTAATAATATTAAATAACTTAAACATGTCCATACACATTCATATTTCCACATGATATATAAATATATTCATATTTTATGAAAATCTAAGATTTCTCACGGAGGAAAATATATATATATATATAGTTAGTTTGTTTATAATTGATACCACTTTACATTAACTTTAAGTATGAAACTTTTGTAATATTATATTTATATTAATATATAGTATAAATTGTATTTTTATTACTATTAAATGTGTGGTTTATTTTAATATAAGTAATTTTTTAATATTAATGGAGTATAGTTTGGATAGTTGGGAAGAGAAATGTTATCTTTTTTCTATAGATTCAATTTCCATTTTTCATTAACAAGTTATTGATTAACGTTCTCCTTAATCACACTAGTTGGTTTGAAACACATCGACAAATGAAATTTTATGTGATTTACGCTGAAGAATCTCTCATAAATTTGATATGGATCGCAGAAGCCTCAATTATTCAATTCCATTAAAAAAATTAGTTGTAACATCCTTCTCCCATATCTATCTAAGCAATCAGCTAGCCAAGGTAAACATGTGATGAAAGGCTACTATGATATGATTCAACCTCATAGGTAACCTTAAAGAAATGGAATTGACAGAAACACAACAAACATACCTCCCTTAGGTGTTTCAAGACCCCCGAGAGTTAATCCACCACTCCAGGTGCCTAACCCTTAACCTAACCTAGCAATTAGATGAATTAAACCCAAAGTCGCTCCCATGACAAGGCATGCATGCAACTGTAACCCTATAGTCCCTCTCACAGGCTTGCCTGCCAGCGACCAAAGGCCCAATTTGTCAGTGCTATGCCAACGATTTTGGGATTTGAGCCACTTTTTTAGGCCCATAGCTGAGGTCACTGCCCAAAATTGAACCATCTTTTCAAATCAGTAAAAATAACATGTAAATTTTAGTACTAAAGCAAATCATTGCTCAAGACCTTGATTGGACTGCTACTAACCATGACAGGTATTTCGTCAAACACTTAGTAAATGTGCAACCTGCAGGTGTAAATAACAAATCTAAGCATAGGGGTCTCATACTTATCTAAGATTCGCTATGAAGCGTTGTCTCCTTATCATATTAGCTTCCATTTCATCCATTAGGTTATAGATACATTGATCATTCAATAACAAGTAAAATGATGAGAGCCATACATAGTTATTGTCATAAAATATATCCATAACCAACATAATAGGGATATAAATACCAATGAAATCACAACCATATAAACCAAATAAAATCCATCATAATACTCATAGAAATACTAGGAGAAATAACCTTTCATTAATGATGCAATATCCAAACCAGGGATGGGACTTTCGCGTTCCACTTGACCATAGAATGGTTTATCCAAATCTCTCTTTGGCCATTCACCCTCGTGCCATATTCCAAGCATGAATGTGGGATCTCATAGAACACATCAATCAAAAACTCATCCAAGGCTTCCAGAGGCCATCCACCTCAACCCATCAAACAGTGATTCCACTACCAAGTCAAACATCACCAAAAGCAACATTAGATTGGTCTCCATCCAAGCCTTCTAGGGCTTCCAAAGTGTTTGTTCCAACCAAGGCTTCCAGTACCAGTAACTCAACCCACAACTTATTCAGGTCTTCCAGAGCATTTGTCCAACCATGGCTTCCAGGACTAGTAACTCAACGCACCAAGGGTTTCCAGAGCATTTTTCCAATGAAGGCTTCCAAGATAAGTAACTCAACCCAAGCTATTATAGGGATTCCAAAGTGTTTGTCCAACTAGGGCTTCCAGGACTAATAACTCAACCCAATCTAAGGAAACATGAGAACCAACCAAAACAAAATAATGAAAATAATCCCACAATCACCATGGCTATCCAGGAAATGGCAAGGCTAGGAAATCCACTACCAATCTCACCAATCCTCCATGCTAATGATAGATCACAACCAAAAATCCACATGAATATGCCATGCATGCCAATACTAGTGAAGGAAACATACATGCAACTCGAAACCTATAAGCAAATCCGATGTAGTTGTTGATCCTGATTCCCTCTTGTGCTTTCCTGCTCTTCATTTTCCTTCTTGATCCAAGAATCCAAGTATGCCACACCCTCCAAGAGTGCTCCAAGGAAACTCTAAGTATCCAAGAGTATGATAGAGAGAGAGAGAGTAATGAGAGAGATCCAAAACTGAACTGATCAAGTCTGATCCAAGAGCTTACACTGACCGAGAGCTTGCAAACTGATCCTCAGAAGTCTTTTTATCAATGATGCCTCTATTTTCTTCATTTTTTATTATTAGTTTCCTTCAATTTCCTCCTCACACGCAACCTGTGATCTTTCACCTTCCTTTTCTCTTAATTTCCATTATTTTCACAAATAAAATGTGATTAAATGCTTCATGCCTCTCTAAATCCTTTGCCATTGCCTTTTCCAATTTCCTTAGCCATAATAAATCAAATCAACACCCATTAGGATGTTTCCCTCATTATTCAGCTTGGAATACATGTCCCATCATCGTGGCCTTACATATATTTTACTTGGAATTTTCACCAGGGTTGGTACATTAGCTATCTCATTCCAACTTATGAACTTGAAAGTGAGGTGGATATTGGTGGCCACCCACCTATTCCACTTGGATCCTCACTATTGTTTTTTTTTTTTTTCCAGTTTCCTTAATTATAGCACAATTTACTATTTTTGGCAATTTTTCAGGTCTTGAACTTCTGGAGTCATTTTGAGGCCCTAAACGGAATATGTTTTGGCAATATTCCTATGGGAAATTTCGGTGAAATCATGTTTTCAATTGTAGTCCTCAGATAGATCTTTCCAACAAGGTATCATGCACGTCAAATGGAGATAACATGACTAAGTTACAACCTCGGGAAGATGGCTGCCCAACTAACCACAACGGGGCCCATAAACTCTTGGTGTTACATCTCCTTGGGTAAGGGTTTTGGATGTTTAGGGTTTTTTCTTAGTGTTCAATAATAAAAAGGCCCTTGAGCCTCATTGTAACTCAATTCAGAGTCATGTAGCTGCCACATATCTTCTCGGAGATAAGCTACCATTGCCCGAGCTAGTCTCATTTCCATTTTGTTTGTAAGCATATTTCATTATTTCATATTAATGAAAGGAAGTTTTATTTCTACTGCATCTCTGTATTTATGGTTATATCTATAATTTGTTGCATTCATTTTTAAATTCAGATGAGAAAGTGAGATGATTTTGTAGACTTTGTCTGAAAGCAATTGTCTCATGGACAATGTTAAGAAGTGCATTTAAAAATCTATAAGCATAATTAGTTACAATGTTGAATTGTATCATTGTCATCACACACAACTTGTTTTGATATAACTAACCATTTGATGTTAATTGGGTCTAGTTTGGGTAGTTGAGAGGTAAAAATTTCCTTACATGTCATAATTCCATTCTCACTTGTGACATGTGGGATTTAACTAAGAAATTTGTTGGTTGTAGGTCTTCATGAACTAATTGTTGGTTAGTTCACAAGATACCAACTACCTCATTCACATTTATGAACTTGAGAATGATATGATTTGTAGACATGTGTTCAAAACAAAGTAATTCAACATAAATTAAATAAACCATAAACACTTATATGTATAGAATTAATTGTAAATTCCTTGCAGCTGAAGGATTTTCCACCCAACCATAATTCTTTATTTCCCATACTCTTTTTGTAAGAGGGTTGCAGTTGCACTAAGGCTATCACTTCACAAGGAAAAAAATTCCTATGGTCGGGCTCTAATCCTCTCAAAATACCAAAATTCCCTATAATTCATAGGCTATAACACAACAATTCCAATCCATCGGCTTTCCTTCCCTTTCAACCTACACTAACTATGGAATAGGGTCTTATTCTCTATCATGTAGTCCCTCAAGCTATCCCACTTTTATATAAGGCTCCAACACGAGTCAATCAGGGAATATATTTATTGGGAACTCCAAGAATTCTTAGTTATAATTTAGTTTTCTCATTGGAAATAATTCCTCATGCACATGGCACAATTCTCACATGGTATTCATAACAACCATGCTCATCATATTAAAGGTCATATTGTGGGATCTCCACAACCTCAAGGAAGAATGAATGGAAACAAAAATTGCCACAAAATCCAAAAGTCAAATATGCATGTTCGCAACTTTCCATGTGCCTCCTTAAGAAGTCAATGCATTTAACTTGGTGATTAATCGAAGGTTGGTATAACATAGAACAATATAAGACAAGGTATCAAGCTTATGGTTTTTATTTTTATTTATTTATTTTTAATTTTCCTCCTTTTTGAAACCCCTATTACCCCTTTCATTCATCTCCTATGGAATCAAATCCACCCATGTGTTTGTTCCTTCTCCATCTATAGTTGTATTTTTGTTATTCAATGTACAATTTACATATTTATATAACTATTTGGTTCTGATCATTTTATCATATACACATTTATACATTGTAAACTAGGGATCAAAATTGGGGTGTTACATCATCCTCCTTTCAAGCACTTAGCACAAATGAGATTGTTGGTATCATAATAGCTACAATTAACCCATGTTTTGCAAGCATTTCAAAAGTGGGATTTGAACGTGTGGAATGGATAACAACTTGTCCTCTTAGAAACCTATGTTAGATTTAAAAGGAAACCCTTTGGGAAATTAAATGGATAAATAAGGAATGTGAGGAGCGAAACTTAATATTGTAGCTTTTATTGGTGGATATTGGTGGTATTGTTTATACTTTTAGTACTATCTCTTTTCATTATATATATAGGGAAATAACCAAGTATATTGTTGAAGGAAGGGGTCCAAATCGACCATGTTTCATGGATAATTATGGAAGATTATGCTAGATTCACTTAGAATACATCCATCTTTTTATTAGCTTATGATGTCATAAAAGAGAGAGGGAGAGAGAGAAGCACTTGAGCGACAACGAGATTGTCAGTGCTTTGTCCAAGTACCAATTAGCCCATAAGGGGCAAGGTTGTCACAAGTGAGATTTGAACCTAGGTTAAGAGGATAATAACTTGTACACTTAAACGCTCAAGCTATATCCAATTGACAACCATATATTTTCATTACATCTATAGGGAAGTAACCAAGTATCTAGTTGAAGGAAGGGGTCCAAATTGATCATGGTTCATGGATGATTATGGATGATTATGCTAGATTCACTTAGAATATATCCATTTTTTTATTAACTTATGATGTCATAGAAGAGAGAGGGGGAGAGAGAATCACTTGAGCGACAACGAGATTGTCAGTGCTTTGTCCAAGTACCAATTAGCCCATAAGGGGCAAGGTTGTCATAAGTGAATAGGATAATAATGTGTACACTTAAATGCTCAAGCTATATCCAATTGAAAGCTATTTGTGTTTGTGTTTATATATATAATTTGCTTGATAAACTAAAGTTGGTCTCCTTGGAAGGAAACCATTAGATGATTACTTTCTAATGAGACCAATTTTATTTTATCAAACCTATAAGAACTTGAATTAGTTACTTATATCTACCATCTTATTTTTATGACTGAATAAATTGGAAATGAAATCTTTCATTTTCATTTGATTTTTATGTATTAACAAGTTTAGATTATTAGAATTTTTTTGAAGTTTGCTTTATGCACAAAATTCCTAGCAACATTTCCAACAATCATTTGAGCTAACCCCTTTGGCTATTTCATCATTTGTGCTTTTTTCAAAGAAAATCTTATGCAAAAATCAAAGGGATGCCTCCTTACTTTCATGGGTGCATTGCTAGTAAACTTGTTAGCTTTAGACTAGTGCACCTAACCCAAGAGGATTTTAACATGATTTATCCTTTTTTCATAGTATTATGAGCTTAAACAATTTTTTATTTTTTTATTTTTTTATTTTTTTATTTACCACCCATGTTACACATCTAATGTATATTAGGTTGCAAAATACGATCATGTTTCCTTGTAATTAGATTGCAAAATACAATCATATTTTCGTCATGTAATGGTTTATATAAAACCTTAATTATATTGGAATTTGATATGCATATATAATTTATTTTCTCAATATTACAATTTTAATTATTAAAAAACATGTTCTGTTGAGAGATGTGAGTGAATTATATATCCCCATATAAAGTGGATGTGTAGTATTTGACCTAAAGTTAATGTAATTCAAGTATTATTAGTTTTCTCAACAAAATATTAAAAAAAACCAAAAAAATGATACAAACGAGATATGTAATATTCATACCTTTTTTCTTTTCTATAGTGGGAAAACTTATGATAACATAGTTGTCAAATTAGGAGTGGGAACAATCATCAGTAGCTATTATCCATGAATGCAAGATTACTCATCACCATTATTCAAGGAAAATATACTACATGGAATGACTGACTAATGGTCTATAGGGCAGAGGTTTTTATTCCTACCAAATACCTCTAGATCTTGGGTCATTAACCCGTTTCCTTATGTCATCGGAATATGAGTTACTAACTAAACAAAAAATAATTTTAAATCATCCATACTTATAGATGAACATATAAATAATAAAAGTGAATCAATTTTTTTTTTTTTTTTTTTTAAATACAAAGTCTCCAAAAAAACTCCTAGATACGCTATATACTTGAAAAACATAGAAAAGACACTAAGGACTAATTGTTTCCATTTTTCCTAGCTTTAGATATTCCAACATGTTCTGTCTGGACGGATTCCACTTGTTGAGTAGGTACCTTATCCATGGATTGCACCATGATTTCCTCATGTTCCTTGCCTACTTGTGCTCTATGTTTCAGACCATCCATTATTCCGAACCCTTCTTTAATAATTCCCAAGGCCATTGACTCCAATCAATTAAATATTATCAATTTTGAGTTATAAGCTATCCATCATCGCCTACGATCGATCAACATCGGCTTGCAACAATTCTAGTGTTGTCTTATAAGAGCAAAGTGAGCTCTCACTTCTGATGCAAGCTTTCCTCTTGGATTAATGATTAGTGATGATAAATAAGACATGCTTGAGACCAATTGTTCCTTCACATAATTAGCACACTGTTGTCTGGTTGGACGCTCCATTCTGCAAAGAACCCTAATGCAAGTGCAATTCACTGAGAAATCCATCACCAACAATATCCATTTCCATCCACTCACTCCAACTCCTTTCCAACCAACAAGATCTCATACACATTCAATTTCAAAGTCTTTTTCTTGCAAACACTTGATTGGATTTTCCATAACTGTATTGTCCCATATTAAAAAAAGCAAAACAAAAAAATTCGAACGAGATATGTAATATTCATATTTTTTTTCTTTTCTATAGTGGGAAAACTTATGATAACTCAATTGTCAAATTAGGAGTGGGAACAATCATCAGTAGCTATTATCCATGAATGCAAGATTACTCATCACCATTATTCAAGGAAAATATACCACATGGAATGACCGGCTAATGGTCTATAGTGGGAAGGTTTTCATTCCTGCCAAATACCTCTAGATCTTGGGTTAACCCGTTTCCTTATTATTATTATTATTATTATCCAATTTTAAGGTCACGGCCAAGCCAGACATCAAATTGGTGTATGAGACCCCCTTGTTTATGGGACAAGGGACCCACCTCCATAGCGATTTGACTGCCAAGTCTACGAAGATATACATATGCTATCCCCCCACTCATTTTGAACCTGTGACCTCTCAAGAGAAACACATGCTCTTAACCATTAGGCCTATGAATATGAGTGTCCTAGGAATACATAAATAAGACATGTTGAGACCAATTGTGCCTTCACATCATTAGCGCGATCTTGTCTAGTTGGACGCTCCATTCTGCAAAAAAACCCTAATGCAAATGCAATTCATTGATGAATGCATCACCAACATGTAGAAATTTTGAATAATATGACACATATTCATAGAGATTATCCCGATTATACACTATTGCAGAATACATGCATAATACATAACCTCCTCTACATTGATCATCAATTTACAGAAGCAGAAACAATAACATGTGCACATAGAAGCATCAATCACACATATCAACACAGTATTTTCCCGGGGAAAGCATCTCACTAAAAACCCCAACTATCTGTATATTATATTTATTGAGAACATGTAACAATACATAGTACAATACTCCTCACAAGTACTCAGTACTATCTCCACCTGTTACACATAATACATCTCAGATATGATCTCCAAATCTCCTCCGCTGCTTGCCTGCCTCCACTGCGCAATACCTGCTCAAGAATGGATGAGAATGGTTGAACCAAACTCGTATTTACCTCAAAAGAATCACTCACACAGGGAATCACGTGAGTAGAGGCTATAATCACTTGGTATTGGTCAATTCTCATTGGCATAACTCAATCCCATTGATTGTGCAAATCCTCATGCACAACTATAGTCACAACTGATAGCAATCTGATCCTCTAACACCTGTCCTTGCTGAACTGAACATGCACTAACATGCAACTCAGTGAACTGATGTATTCTTTAGTTTCATTATGAGTTAATAATTAGTTTAACAACTCATCATTAGTCTATTTGCAGTTAGACTAATTACAACTAGTTTAACCAAGTCAAACTGAACACAACTCCATCAACTCCACAATCAACTCCACCAAACTCAACTGATTGAGTTCTAACTGAAGTCATGCATGCAACAAATCAACTGACCCACAAAGAAAATGTATTTCCTTCTGACAGCTACATGTGCCACATCTGTAGCTCAAACTGAAGTGCTCAAAGAGAATAAGATAAAGTTTATAGTCTAAATATTATTATAAGCTAATAATATTTGACTGCTCTATAATTAGACTTGACAGTATCACCGTTGTTGTCTAAAAATAGAAGTCCATCTATTTTTGCCAACTTAACCAATCATCCATAAATAGCATGCTGCAACTCATAGACATGATCCATATGTCTAATAATAGACATAGTCTAAAAATAGACATAGTCTAAAAATAGACTTTGTGCCATAATTTTCCTGCGGGCCCACTTAGTGAAGGCAACTCTTTTCACTAAGCTCCATCATCTTGTTGCAATCTCAACACTCCCTCTCGACAAGATACGGATTATCAGCAACCCCTATCCTGCCTCGGTGGTATTCGAATTTTCTCCTGGTGAGAGCCTTCATCAGAATATTAGCATCCTGATCCTCTGTTGGAATGTATGAAAGTAACATGATCCTCCACTGCACACAATCTCTGATATGATGGTACCTAATGCCCTTGCCTCTCTTAAGCCTGCACATATGCGACTCCACCAACTGTTGGTAACCAGTGGCATCCACTACCTCCGCTAAAGTAGCATCCTCCTTCCTCCAACCTCTAGGAAGGAACGTAGTCTTCACATCCAACTGATGAATGTGCCATCCCATCTGTGCTGAGAGAGCAAGAATCGTCCATATGGAAGAATACCTTGCGACAGGTGCAAAGGTCTCCTCATAATCGATCCCCTCTATCTGTGAAAAGCCTCGGGCAACAAATCTTGCCTTGTACTTCTCCACACTCCCGTCAGCTGCCTACTTAACATTGTAGATCCATCTCGAACCCACCACTGATTTTCCTTCCGGTCTAGGAACAATCTCCCATTCACTGTTTATGACAATAGAATCATACTCTTCCACCATGGCGTCTACCCATGCGGGATCCTCCATAGCTTCCTCGAAAGAGGATGGCTCAGTCACAACACACTTGCTCATAAGAGCCATGTATCCAGTGTACCGATCAGATGATTGTCTCTGTCTACGTTGGGCTGTAGGTGGTCCAACAACTTTCTCTACATCTTGAGCTAGTCGCTCAGCTTCTGTCAAGTGCTTTCGCCCTCTAATGGTTGGCGCTGCTTAAGTGGTCCCTTCCACTCCATGAACCTTGTTCTGTGACTGATCCACATCCTAAAGCTCATCCTTAGGAACTAATAGCTCCTCAGTTGCATGCAAGTGTAGCTCCCTCTCAAGCAAACCGATCTCAAAATGGAATGTACTTGTTTAAGGGTGCAAGGTATCCATTTTCCATAATTTCAAATGTGAGTTATACACTCCAAGTGACCTCTCAAAAGGTGAAAACTTCTTATTTCTTATACAGAGATAGACTGTAGGGACATTCACTGGACATGTCACCTCTAAAGAGAGGATGAGTTCCAGAGGCTACCTGGCCCTCTACAGGCTTTGCCTAAAGAAATAACGAAGTAAACACTTAGAAGTCTTTGACATACACATACTTGAAGTTTGATGTCTTGCGGAATAAGACAAATAACTTTCTGCAGCTCAATAGGTGATTATGTGTGTATGCAAAATGTATATTTGTTGTTTAACACTTTATATCAGTTTTGTTTAGCTTTTCATCTTCAGCAAATAAAGACATCAAAATGATAAAGCAGTTCACCCCTTCTGGGCTACATCTGCTGTACCAAGCCTCTCAAACTAGGCTTGTCCTCTTGTATTAAAAATGAAACAAAGGCTAATACAAGAATATGAGTGTCTCGAAAGACAGATCTGACTGTAAATATAGAATCAGAAGATAGGAATTAGCTAAACATGCTCTTTCCCAAGCACTAAACAGTGAAATTGTACCTAATACAGTACTTTCCCCAATTGGCCCTAGTGGCCCTTAAAACTTGCATGGAGAATTTCGAGGTGAAGATGACCTCAATTGGTTCTAAAACCTCTTCCATTATACTTAGAAGGTCGAAAATAGCAGACATAGGCTTTTGAATCACCAAAAATGGATGAACATAGCCCCCAAACAGCTCAAGCACTGAAATGGCCCTGGTGGACTTGAAAGCTTCCCTGAAGCTAAACAGTGAGAAGAATGCCTCAACAGGAAAAACGAGTTGTAGAAATGGATTCAGAATGCTGAAAACCTTTAGAAATGACCTTTGTTCCACATTCAATGGCTGCACAATTCCCAATGCAGCTCCTAAACTGATTTGGCCGTAGTGGCTCCTGGAACGTCCATGAAGCAAAAACACCTGCAAATGACCTTAGATGGCTGCGAAACCTATTCCAGTGGCTTCAGAAGATCGAAGAGACCCAAAATAGAAAAACAATTTGTCCAAAAAGGACTTTCCTAGCCAAAGTTATGTCTCATTAAAGTTTCTCTAGTTTGCCCCTAGAAAAACTCTAGTTAAAACTGGCTAACTGCGAGATAACCCCGCTAAATTTGGCAATTCCACCATTTTTTGGAGTGCTCTACCATATCCTCCGCCAAATCCTGACCTGACCGCCGGATATAACTGTTTTTCTTTAATGCGCATGTGAACGCATTTATACAACTGGGAGTTTTCCTCGGATTATGCACTGAACTGGTGGTTATATGTTATGGCCCATGGTTATGGGTGGAAGGTCACATGGTATGGGGGGCTGGCCCCCTTCTTTTCCCGCCCCAAATGAGTTTTAAACCTTAACTATACTTCATTGCACTCACATAACAAGAACCGTTGTTGTGACTGAACGGTAAAACATATGCCTTGTACCGAGCAGGTTGCGGGTTCAAACCACAATACCACCAAAATTTTAAATATGCGCCCAGATTGCTGATGTCACCTTGGCCACGTGGCAGTTTTTGATTCGCTACCCAAAAGGAATATTCTCTAGAATATTTTGTGGAATATTCTTTTTTTAATTTTTTTGAAAAATATTCAAAAATTAAGGGTTATTGGGTGATTGTGTTTTGGCATAACTTCTACATACGGAGACCGTTTTTCGAACCGTTTGTGGCATCAGAATCAGGAAGATGATCTCTATCCAGTTGTTCAGGTTCAAACCAGTTTTGAGCACTTTCATTTTTGACCATTTTACGACACTTGGTCCTGAGCTCTTGATCGCACCTCCCAAATGAGAAGGCTTTTGGTTCCCAAAAGCTTACTGAATCTCTGAACTGAACTATACAACACTTGAGGAACATAAATATCCTCTTCTGTTCAGCCAAAAGAGCATACTGATGCCAAAATGTCCTACCTTGCCAATTGTCGTCATGGCGACTTTTTGCTGCATATGGCAAGTACTCGTCGAATCCCGACCAACTTCTTTCGCCAGAAAAATCTAAAATTGCAAGAACTAGCAATGAAACTTGCTGATATATGAGCTGAAATATTCCTCTGAACATGTGAGCTTGCCAACTGTCATGATGCCCATCCATGGTACCTCCGCTCCAGAAGAAGAGCTGCCTCCCAAATGAGAAGGCTTTTACTGGCTGTAGCATGTTGAATGTACTGCAAATGCTCATCCTAAACTCTTGGGATACTTGCTACAAAAACTTCTCAAAAGAAGTAGAGACCCATGCTGAAATTTGAGCCCTCTTTACATGCATGCTTTTCCAGCTCATGGGATTGTGCACTGCTTTGCACCAATTTCCTTCCCTGCACCAAATGACACCAAAGGTATCTTGTGCAACAAGACAATCATCAACAACTAGTTGTCTTGAAATATGCTGAACAATGGACTCAACCATCAACATAACAAGTGTGTACACAACCGACACAAGTCGACAAAACATGTGCACCACAATCGACACAAGTCGACAACATAACTGGCACAATCGACACAAGTTGATGAAACATGTGCACCACAATCAACACAAGTCGACAACATAAGTGCTACAATTGACACAAGTCGATGAAACACGTGCACCATAATTGACAATGTAAAAGTGTGCTCACAAGCGACACTAGTCGACCAACAACAAAATACATTTACAAACACCTATGCATGTATCATGTACAATGAACTATATACAGTTCAATAAAGACACCTACAACATCGATGTATAGGTGCAACTTCAACTCTTCTTTTGCAAAGACCAACATGTACATCAACCTAATAAAAACACATATGGGTAACAAGAGCTGAAATGAAAAAACATTGCTGCAAAACTAGTGAGTATCATACTCAGCTTTTCCATCCTACAGCTTGCATTCCCTTAACAAAGAAATGCATTCAATCAAAAGACATGCGACTTTAATTGGATAAGAATTCTAACCATTTCTTACAAATCCATTTCAAAGGCACTTCCTTTAACTGCACATTGATATCAACATGTGTATCATCCTGACACATATCAATGATGGAAACTTCCTTCCCATTCTTGCCATACTCTTTCTCCAATTTCTTCAACTTTCGTGGAAGCATTGTTGGATTCAGAGTCCAACACCTTTCAGCAGTATGTCCATGCTTATGGCAATAAGTGCAACACATGTTCATATTCTTGACAACATGATTTGCATTGTTCAATGGAACTTTGGCTTCTTGCCTCCTTTCCTTCAAACGTTTCTTGTATGTTGTCATTCTTTTCCAACATCTAGAAACACTATGGTTAACCAAACCGCAAAAAGAACATGCAATTCTTTTCCAATGCTTATGTGGAAATTTACCATGTTTTACATGATCAAAGGAAATATGATTTAAATTAGATTTATACCTTTCTCTTTCACCTTCATTACCTTCATGAGGAGGTGAATCAAATGAAGAAGAAGCTCCTTTTGGAACACCATCAATCCCTTCAATGGTTTTAGAGCTTTCACAATTCTCTTGTTCAAGTGAATGCTTATGCACACCTTCTTCTTGCAAGGTATGTTTCAAAATATTGCATTCCCCAAGAATACAATCTTTACCAACTTGAAGTAGGGAACTTGAAATGAAACTCCTTCTATGAACTATTTCAATTGCCTTCATGGCTGCTTTGGGAATTTCTCCATAAGATTGTCCATAGCCAAGACCCAAATTCTTAGGCCTTACCTCAACCATTATTGGCTCAACTATACCCTGTGCATGTTTTCCCAATCCTTTTCCTTCATATCCCATTTTGGACATCAACTTGGACCCTATGCCTCTGGTATGTTTCTCAAAAGAACCAACATAAACATTCTTATAAGAATTTGAAGACAAGTTTGAATGATTTACCTCATCCTTAGGCATTTTCTTGGACAAAGCTTCTTGAGCTTGAAGGAGTTGTTTCTCCATGTCATGCAATCTTTGGAGAATTATTTCCTTCTCATCCTGCATAGCCAACAATTGTGCATGAAGCTTAACACTTTCTCTTTGATCCTCAATGAGAATCTGCACCATGTCCTTCACCTTAATGAACTCATTCTTCATGTCATCATTGAAGAATTTTGTGAAGGAGGAAACTTCACTTGTGGAAGAAGTTGACATTATGTAAATGGTCAATTAAACAAAAGAAACTTCCAAATAAGAGTTCTCAAAGCATTCAATCAAATGACAAGCTTTACCAAATGTCAAACAAAAAACCCCCTTCTTATTCAAGAAACCATTTGCCAACACATAAAATAGTCAATCTCTTACACTGCTTTAACAACTTTTGCACAAACAAATGCTCAACCTGAGCTCTGATTACCATTTTGATCTGAAAATGGAATGTCTTGTTTAAAGGATGTGATCTAAAAATGGAATTGTACTTGTTTAAGGGTGCAAGGTATCCATTTTCCATAATTTCAAATGTGAGTTATACACTCCAAGTGACTCTAAAAAGGTGAAACTTCTTATTTCTTATAAAGAGATAGACTGTAGGGGCATTCCACTGGACATGTCACCTCTAAAGAGAGGATGAGTTCCAAAGGCTGCCTGGCCTCTACAGGCTCTACCTAAAAGAAATAACGAAAGTAAACACTTAGAAGTCTTTGAAATACACATACTTGAAGTTTGATGTCTTGCGGAATAAGACAAATAACTTTCTGCAGCTGAATAGGTGATTATGTGTGTATGCAAGTTATGTATATTTTCTATTTAACACTTTATATCAGTTTTTTTTAGCTTGTCATCTTCAACAAATAAAGACATCAAAATGATAAAGCAGTTCACCCCTTTTGGGCTACATTTGCTGGACCAAGCCTCTAAAAATAGGCTTGTCCTCTTGTATTAAAAATGCAACAAAGGCTAATAAAAGAACATGAGTGTCTCGAAAGACAGATCTGACTGTAAATATAGAATCAGAAGATAGGAATTAGCTAAAAATGCTCTTTCCCAAGCACTAAACGGTGAAATTGTACCTAATACAATACTTTCCCCAATTGGCCCTGGTGGACCTTTAAACTTGCATGGAGAATTTCGAGGTGAAGATGACCTCAATTGGTTCTGAAACCTCTTCCATTAGACTTAGAAGGTCGAAAATAGCAGACATAGGCTTTTGAATCACCAAAAAGGAATGAACATAGCCCCCAAACAGCTCAAGCACTGAAATCGCCTTGGTGGCCCTGAAAGCTTCCCTGAAGCTAAATAGTGAGAAAAATGCCTCAACAGGAAAAAAAAGTTATAGAAATGGATTCAGAATGCTGAAAACCTTCAGAAATGACCTTTTTTCCACATTCAATGGCTGCACAATTCCCAATGCAGCTCCCAAACTGATTTGGCCCTAGTGGCTCCTAGAACTTCCATGAAGCAAAAACACCTATAAATGACCTCAGATGGCTGTGAGACCTATTCCAATGGCTTCATAAGGTCGAAGAGACCCAAAATCAAAAAAACATTCGTCCAAAAAGGACTTTTCTAGCCAAAGTTATGTCTCATTAAAGTTTCTCCAGTCTGCCCCTAGAAAAACTCCAGTTAAAACTGGCTAACTGCCAGATAACCCCGCTAAATTTGGCAATTCCACCATTTTTTGGAGCAATCTGCCACATCCTCCACCAAATCCTGACCTGACCGCCGGATTTAACTATTTGTCTTTAATGTGCATGTGAACACATATATACAACTGGCAATTTTCCTCGGATTACGCGCTGAACTGGTGGTTATATGTTATGGCCCATGGTTATGGGCGGAAGGTAACATGGTATGGGGGGCTGGCCCCCTTCTTTTCCCAACCCAAATGAGTTTTAAACCTTAACTATACTTCATTGCACTCACATAACAAGAACTATTCTTGTGACTCAACGGTAAAACTTATGCCTTGTACCGAGCAGGTTGTGGGTTCAAACCACAATACCACCAAAATTTTAAATATGCGCCTAGATTGCTGATGTCACCTTGGCCACGTGGAAGTTTTTGAGTCGCTGCCCAAAAGGAATATTCTCTAGAATATTTTGTGGAATATTCTTTTTTAAATTTTTTTGAAAAATATTCAAAAATTAAGGGTTATTGGGCAATTTTGTTTTTGGCATAACTTCTGCATACGGAGGCCGTTTTTCGAATCGTTTGCGGTGTCGGAATCAGAAAGATGAGCTATATCCAATTTTTTAGGTTCAAACCAGTTCTGAGAACTTTCATTTTTGACCATTTTACGACACTTGGTCCTGAGCTCGTGATCACGAGCACTTCATGGCTTTCTCCTCCTGAAATTTTATATCCCATCGCACAACAATTTTGCCACTATCTGGCAAATGCACACGATAGTTGTGGGGCGTATCAGTGTACCCCACAAATATCCCAACCTCTGCGGTCGGCTCCAACTTCTTCCTGGCATCCTTCGTCACATGCATGTAAACGTTAGCACCAAAAATCCTCAAATGAGAAAGATCAGGCTTCTTACAAGAATAAGCACCGTCGGGTGTACTCATGCCAAGTATCTTATGAGGACAACGATTCTACACATAAACTACTGTATTGCATGCTTCCACCCACAAGTGAAGGGGTAGGCCCTGATCATGAAACATCGCCCGTGCAGCACCCACGATTGTTCTGTTCTTCCGCTCAGCTACCCTATTCTGCTGTGGATTATGGGGAGCTATGAGCTCTCTTCGAATCCCTTCTGCCTTGCAGAAATCCTTGAACTCGTCAGAGATGTATTCACCACCATTATCGCTCCGAAGAGCCTTCACCTTCTTCCACGACTCCTTCTTGACCAGTGCTTTGAATTCACAGAAATTTGAATATGTCTCGCTCTTCTTCTGCATGAAGAAGATCCAACACTTACGAGAGAAATCATCAACAAAAATCACATAATACCTGTGTTTTGCTATCAAAGCAACTGAGAAAGGTCCACACACGTCTGTGTGAATTCTCTCAAGGATCGTCGTGGCGTGACTATCCTTCTCATGAAAGGTGGCTTTCCACAAACTTCCCCAAAGTACAACCCTTGCACTGATCTGACTACGCAAGTGTGCCTTTAGGAAGCCCTGTAGTGATCTACTGCAGTATCTTCAAGGCTCCATGGTGAAGGTGACCCAATCTCCTGTGCCACAACTCGCCATCATCTCGGCTCACCAATCCTTCTGCCTTTCTTGCCATTGCTGTGCATCCATCTACATGCAACTAATAAAGGTTCCTTACTTGAACCCCTATCTTCCGGGTCTCACCAGTTGTCTTACTGTGTAGGAAAGATTTTCCCTTGCTGAAAACAACATCATACCCCTTGTCTTCTAACATCACCACAAAGATAAGATTCTTCTTCAATCCTGGAAAATGCATGACTTCCTTCAATACGAAGGGTTTACGAGACTCCCTCTCAAAGGAAATGCTACCGATACCGGTCGCACTGTATCTACCATCATCGCCCATCTCGATGTGCACTCCAAGATCTTTGTCCTCTAGATCAGAAAACAAATCTCTATCTCCCATCATGTGAAAAGGCGCACCACTATCCAAGAACCACACCAATCCCATCACACTTGAAACCAAGCATGCGATCAATGAAAAATCAAGCTCAAACTATGAGGCTAGAGCCTCTCCTGCTGCAGATCCAGCAGCTTGCTTGTTCTTCTTCTTCTGCGAACAATTAGTGGCATAGTATCCATGCTGGTGACAGTGAAAACACTTCACCTTGGACATGTCATGCTTCTTGCCTTTTGCACCAGACTGAGAAGCTTTCTTGCTCTTCCCTTTCTTTGATTTAGCAGCCAAAGCACAATTTTCTTCATCAGCTCCCTTTGATGAAGATTCGTCCCTGGTACTCCGCCTGATCTCCTCCTGCACAAGATCTGACCACAGTCTTTCCCATCCTGGCAATTTCTCCGACCATTGACAAAGTCCTAATGGGAATGCCAACTCTTCGAAATACTAAGGAGAGCCAAGCTCACCAAGTCCTCATCATCAACAGTAACCCCCACACTTCCTAGCTCATCTCGACACTGAGTGAACTTCGTGAGATTCTTGGGCATACTATCACCCTTCTCGCATTTGATGTTTCTGAGTTTATCTTTTAACACCAGCTTCCTCTGATCACTCTTGCTTTGGAATAATTCTGTTAATGATTTCCACATCAAATATGGAGTAGCCTTTCCATGGAGGCTGGACACAATGTGATCCTTCACGCCCTCCAACAGAATCCTTCGACATTTTGCGATCTTCTTTTGCCAAGCATCAGCTTGAGTAGCATCAGTAGGCTTTGGGACATCCGTATCTATGAACTCCTTCAGCCTGTTATCATCCAATACTGCCTCCATCTATCCTTCCATGCAATATAGTTCGTACTGCCCTCAAGGGCATACTCCAATCTCAATCCTGTGAAAGACATCTTAGTTTTGACACCAAGAAAACACTGCTGCAAATTCGAATTCCACCAGCTCCAACTCAATCGCTTCCGATCTAGAGTTCGTGAGAACAAGGTATTTCTTGTACAAAGATCGACTGTATGGGCATTCACCGGATATCTCACCTTCCAAAGGAAGGATGAATCTAGAGGCTACCTAGCCCAATTACAAACTTTGCCTGAAGAAATAAGTTGTAAACACTTTCTGAATAGTAGATCTGATGATCAACAGCTCCGATACCATGTAGAAATTTTGAATAATATGACACATATTCATAGAGATTATCCCAATTATACACTATTGCAAAATACGTGCATAATACATAACCTCCTCTACGTTTATCATCAATTTACAGAAGCAGAAACAATAACATGCGCACATAGAAGCATCAATCACACATATCAACACAGTATTTTCCCGGGGAAAGCATCTCACTAAAAACCCCAACTATCTGTATATTATATTGATTGAGAACATGTAACAATACATAGTACAATACTCTTCACAAGTACTCAGTACTATCTCCACCTGTTACACAGAATACAACTCAGATCTGATCTCCAAATCTCCCCCGCTGCTTGCCTACCCCCAATGCGTAATCCTGCAAGAGAATAGATAATAATGGCTTAAGAAAACTCATATTTACTTGGCAAAATCACGTGAGCACAAGCTAGAATTTCCCTTGGCCTCATTGGCATTACTCAATCCATTGCATGTGCAAATATCATGCACAACTGATAGTCACAACTCACCCTTTCACTTACCTCTAACACCTGTCTCCACTGAACTGTCCATGCACTGA